>CAUYRT010010117.1:0-22128 GCA_963574885.1 Lepilemur ruficaudatus
GATTGAAAACTTATTAACATTTAATTAAAATTTCAAAAAATTAAATTTAAATTTCAGTTTTAAAAAAGTTTTATTTAAAAATTCAATATTCATTAACTTCAAGTTGTAGTTTGTCATTTAACTTTAATAGATAACTTTAAATATTTTAGAAGAAAATAATGTTTTTCAAAAACTTATGTGAAAAATGGTTTCACTTTGAAATTTTTTCATTTACTTTAACTTACACATTTTGAAAAAGACAATTTAGAATTTTGTACACTTTATTCATTTATTTATTTTAGAGATATGGTCTCACTATGTTGCCCAGGCTGGTTTCAAACTCCTGGGTTCAACTGATCCTTCCGCCTCAGTCTCCTGAGTAGCTAGGACTATAGATGTTCCCGGCTAAATTTTGCACACTTTAAATATAATTACATTTTATTTTTAATCCCTCATATTATTACTGTCAATGGAACCCAAAATACGTGAAAATCTTGATTATAACAATATAGTTAGTGTTTTTATAGAAATAAGTCAAGAAAAATAAATTCTATGGAATAAATATATAATAATTTATGAATTTCATATGGCTTTTTTTAAACACATCTAAACACGATTAGTCCATCAACAAATATACAGATAGGTATAATACTAGTAAAAGTCAGATATCTCTGATAGTTTGCAAAACCATAGCTTTGCACACTTTAAAAAATTTTGTTGCTACAAAGGAGTATTTGTCAAGGTAGAAAGATAGCATATATGTATTACATGTATGTATATAAATAGAGAGAAAGAAAGCACACAGTTGCCTTAGAGCTAAAGTTATGGAGGCATCTTACTCTTACCCTGGGCACTCTAGTTATCTTCTGAAACACAACTCCTTAGAGAGCAGTGCTCATTACTTTAGCTTGGAATTTTTCACCCTCTATAGTCCTGGCCAGAGTCTAATGTTCCCTCTGGCTCTTCCTTGCTTTGCTCTCTGATCCAAATATTCATGATCAATCTAACTCTAACCCTAACCCTTCCTTGCCATGTTTAGAAAAACACATTCTCAGGGATTTATCCTGGGAACAAACTGTCATCTGGCACATGGGGAGGGGAAGGTCCTGCTGTTTCAAGTCAGGTCTTTTGGTAATGAAGAAGCATTCAGCTGCTTCTTTTTTTATCTGTTGACAATGAACTTGGGGTTTCCTTGGGAAAATCTATTCTTCCCCTTGAAATATCACTGAAGTGACTTTCTCCTGTTTGGGATTTTGGCTACAGTTTCTCCATCTTGTTTCTCTGCTAATCTGATCCTATAAATGTTCTGTTCCAGGAATTCCACAAATCTTTTATCTGCTGCTTAAGCCCTTCTAGGTCTCTAGTGCCATTATGAACTACTGCGTTTTAAAACTTCTTTCCTCACATTCCGATAGAGGTATGCACAAGAAGGGAAGACATCATTATGATTAGCATGTCATCTTAATCCCAACCCAACACTTGTGAGCTTTAATGACACCAGAATACTTGACTTCCCAACACACACACACACACAAACACACACACACACAATGCTGTGTCGTGCTTCTGCGCCTTCTCTATTGTTTTCTCTTTCTCACTCACATAAGTCTTCTGACCTTTCATCACCTGGTGGATTCTTACATAACCTTCAACACTTGATCCAAGAAATTTTTCCTCCAGGAAAAAACCAACCATCTAACTAAATAAATAAAATAAGATGCCTCTACTTGAGTTAAGCCCCCCTTCTCTGACACTTGCATAGGGTACACCTCTGAGGTTGCCAGATAAAATATTTGGTATACACACTAAAAAGTTACTCACTGTTTATCTGAGATTCAACTAGATTGAATCTGAGATTCAACTAGATTTATCTGAGATTCAACTAGGCATCCTGTTTTTGTTATTATTTTCTAAATCTGGCAAGATTTAGAAAGAAGACTAAATCTTGCTATACTGTATAGATTGCTTGCTATACTGTATAGATTTTATCTGCTTACATGTGTTCCCCTCCCTTAGGGTACTGGAAGTTCC
Organism: Lepilemur ruficaudatus; assembly: GCA_963574885.1. Taxonomy (NCBI): domain Eukaryota; kingdom Metazoa; phylum Chordata; class Mammalia; order Primates; family Lepilemuridae; genus Lepilemur; species Lepilemur ruficaudatus. Next base: position 2,011 of record CAUYRT010010117.1, read on the forward strand.
TTGCAGGAAGGGACCATGTCTTTTTTTGGTAGGCACATGAGAGGATGGCAGGATGCAAACCATTATCTTTTTTTTTTCTTTTAAATCTCTGATTCTCTAGTGGCTGGCAAATTATCTGACACACTAGATTAGTTAGGATCTTTGGGTTGAAAGTAGTAGACGCAAACTCAAGCCCAATTAAGCAATGAGGGATTTGTTGTGATGAGAATTCCAGGGCCAGAGTACAGCGGGCTTCAGGAAGCTCACAAACTCATTGCTCTCACTTTGTCTCTCATCTGTTTCTCTCAACTCCTGGGCTTCTTTCTTGTCTAATTGCCGAGGCTTTGTCTGCTACCCAGTTCACTTGGAAGACGGCTGAGCAACACTCCTGAATGGTTACATCTCCTCCATTCAAATGACACTAGTTTCTCTTAACCCCAATTCCACTTTCTGGGGGAGGGAATGTGTTCAATCAGCTGAGGGTCATGTGATAAGGAGGGACTCATCTGTGACCCTGGGGGTTGACAGTGGAGGAAAGGCAGACACTAAGAAAGTTTCTACAATGTAGATGCTGTATTAGAGTTCTCCAGAGAATAGAATCAATAGGATGTATGTATGTGTATGTGTATAAAGAGATTTGTTTATGGAATTGGCTCATGTGATTATGGAGGCTGGCAAGTACAAATCTTCAAGGGTTGGCTGGCAGGCTGGAGACCTGGGGAGGGGGTGCTGGTGTTGTAGTTCAAGTCCAAAGGCAGTCTGCTGGTAGAATCCCCTCTTGCTCTGAAGTCAGTCTCTCATTCTATTAGGACTTCCATCTTATTGTATGAGACCCACTCAAGTCAGGGAGGACAGTCTGCTTTACTCAAAATCCGCTGATTTAAATATTAGTCTCATCCAAAAACACCCTCTCCGAAACACCCAGAATAATGTTTGACCACGTATCTAGGCATCACGGCCCAGCCAAGGTGACATATAAAATTAATGAATACAGATGCTCAATAAGCATTTGTTGAACTGAACTATTTTTATTGTCCACTACATTCACACAGTGTTCGCTCTGTGAAGATCATCAGAAAAATTGTGATTTCAGGATCTCAGAACCAGTAATAGGCCTTCTCCTGAGCCCTGGTTTGTTTTATCCCATGAACCCTAAATCCTGTAACAGATCATATTTCTGTCTTCAGTTTGGTTCTAAAAAAGTTGGAGTTGGATTAGTGTTCCTTTTCTAGCAAATGTGCAGTACCCTACAGAGGCATTTTGTACACTAATCTCATTCCTATCTACATATTATCTTTAAACAATTATCATTTTTCATTTCTTTTTTTTTTTCATTTTTCATTTCTTGATTGCCTCACCAGTTTGTTTTCAAGTGTATTGTATTTAACAGCCCCTTATGGGAAGAGTATGAATGAATAAAGAAAGAAAGCACTTGTCAAAATTCATGATCTACTTTTCATAGAGCAAAGACTAACATCCTTCATTTTTACTGATTCTGAAATGAGCAGTTGATACTTTTCAAGTCGTCAGATGATCTGATTCCCACATCCTTTCCATTCCAGAATTCCTGTTTACAGTTTTAAAAGAAACTCAGTATATATCATCAATCTCTTACCATTCAAAGCACAATGAAAGTCAAGTGCCCAATGCTGCAATATGTTGTCAAAACACCTTCAGGCATTTTTTTTTTTTTTACCAGCTTAAATTGCTCTTCCTTTACCATCTCAAAACATACGCTCTTTTTCTCAGATCTTCAAAAATGTTGACTTCTCATAGTGGCCCTTTGTTCAGTAGTGGTAGAACTGAAAAGTCAGGCAAAAATAAGAGAGAGGAGCTGAGAGCAAAAACCGAATCAAGACAAGAATGAATGAGATGTGTGATGATATCTGAATCTGTTCAATAAACATGGCTGGCATTAGAATTTTCCTGAACAACCTGGAAAGTCTCCTTAATTATACCTCCATATAGTTATATAATTTAAGTGTCAGAGATTACATTGCAACCACTATATTTTTGGTAAATAAAGCAAAAGGAACTCCACTATGATACTCTAAGAATTGGGGACTGAAGACAATGCTCTAATATTGTCTTCAGTTGGTGTCTCGCAAGCAGTCCTTGCATGTGACAGCTTTACATAGCACGTGCCAAAATAAGAAGAGGCCAGAAGATAATCTCCATTTTTATTTCTATCATCATGTCACCTCCTTGACCTGGTCAGAAAAAATAGTAGTCCTAAAACAGAAGGTTTCATAAGTAATACAAAATTTCATTAAAAGGTTAGTACTATCCATTTCAGATATGCCAAATAGTCACCTGAAGAAATATTAGAGGGAAAAAATGGGTAATTTCACCATGAAATGAATACTTTTGTCATTTTTATTGAAGGAGCCAAATAATTAAAGGATGAAAAGTATATATTGATTGCGTGACTTTTTCCCCCAAAGTACAATAAATGAGGGGGAAAGAGCAGATTCCTCAAGCAGCTCTAAAACTGAGTTGAGTGGCTATTTCCAGAAAATATTTAATAAGAATATTATTTTATTGTCTGCTCTTCCATTAACTGCATGCTGTGAAAGCCAGAGCTGGAATAGTAAGGTCTGAGATGCCAAATCCCAACACAGGTGGCAGGAGATTTGGGCTTGCAGGGGCTGCGGGGAGGGAAAGGTATCAGTGCTGGGCAGGTGCATCCAGGTCAAGCACACACGAGCCTGGGAGAAGAAAGAATGAGGGAAAGCAAAAAAAATATGAAGTAGGCCATGAAATTTGAAGGTGAGACAAAATCAAGAAGTAATAAATCGGCAAGAATGGCTTAGAAAGGCCTTTCTGACTCCAGGGTTTCCCCATCCCTAGTATTTCCATGAAATTACCAAGAGAAGGACGAGGCAGACAGTACAGTATCAGTAGCATTTCTTGCTCCTTAGCTCCTCCCGCTCTCATCGGCCCTCCCTGTTGCCATCTCTCCACCAACCAGTCATCATGCCTGGGGCTTTTGAAGAGAAGGTAACTGAACACAGCTGGACAAGAAGCCTGGAGGAAAAGCAGTTTTTATCAAGGGCAGTTCCTGACACTGTCTGCACATACCAGGCTAAGAGAAGGGCTAAGCAAAGCACTCAGTAGTCCTGGTGCAATAAAACCTCTAAGTTTTCTGTTTCTGATTTAATTCTTGGCTTTTTAAAAAAAAAGAACTTTAAAGCTTTGCCCTTCTCTTAATTCAACTCAATTCTCTATTTTTATCTCTCTTTATCAAAAGCCTTTATTGCAGCACACAGCAAGACAAAGAGATTAACTCAATCTATGATATGTTATTCTTCTATAACTAACTTAGATCTTTATCATAATTAGATTAGCAATACCTTGGGTAATGAGGCATCACATTTGACCCTCTAAAGACCAGTTGGTTGTTAAAAGACTCTGTCAGTCACTTACCTTTATCCTTCTGGCATTTGGGGACCCAACCTTAAAAAAAGTATTTTAAATTATGTAATAATTTCATATACAAAAAGTATATGTCATATAAATGTAAATTGTGATGCTTAGTAGTAAATTGAGTACCTGGGAACTCAACTTAAGAACAAGATACCAATACTATTGTATCAAACTAGATCCAACTTAATGAGTTTTTTTTTCTTTCATGGATCATCTTTTTGGTGTTGTATCTAAGAAGTCATCACCAAACCCAAGGTTACATATATTTTCTTCTATGTTATCTTCTAGAAGTTTTACAGATTTGCATTTTGTATTTAGGCCTATGATCCATTTTGAGTTGATTTTTGTGAAAGATGTAAAGACTGTGTTTACATTTTTTTTTTTGCATGTGAATATCTAGTCATTATTGCACCGTTTGTTGAAAAGACTATCCTTTCTCCACTAAATTATGTTTACTCCTTTATCAAAGGTCAGTTGATTATATTTATGTGGGTCTATTTCTGGACTCTCTATTCTGTTAAATAGGTGTGTTTGTCTATTCTTTTGCCAATGCCATACTGTTTTGATCATTGTTGCATTATAGTAACTCTTCAAATTGGGTAGTATCAGTTCTCAAACATTGTGTGGGCTATTCTGAGTGTTCTGCTTTTGCTTCTCTATATAAACTTTAGAAAGAATATGTCAAAATCCAGAAGACAATTTGCTGGGGTTGTGATTGGGACTGAGTTGAATCTGATCAAGTTGGAAAAAACGGACATCTTGAAAATATTGAATCTTTCTATCTGTGAATGTGGAGTATCTCCCCATTTTTATAGATCGTGGATTTCTTTCATCAGAGGTTTGTGGTTTTCCTCATGTAGCGCTTGTATATATTTTGTTATGTTTATACATAAATATTTTTCTTTTTTGGTGCTAATATAAATAGTGTTATATTTTAAATTTCAAATTCAAGCTGTTAATTTCTGGTATATAGGAATACAATTAATGCTGGGTATTAACACCATATCCTGCAACATTGCTATAATCACACTAATTCTAGTTTTTGTTGTTATTGATTCTTTGGGATTTTCTACTTAGAAGATCATGTCATCTGCAAACATGGTTTTATTTCTTCCTTCTCAATCAGTATACATTTTATTTACTTTTCTCGTCTTATTACATTAGTTAGGACATCTAGTATAATGTTGACTAGAATAGGTAAGAGGAAATATACTTGCCTTGTTCCTAATTTTAGGGGGAAAGCATTCAGTTTCTTACCATTAAGTATGATGTTAGATATCGGGTTTTTTAGATGTTCTGTATCAAGTTGAGGAATTTCCCCTTTAATTCTAGTTTGCTGAGAGTTTTTATCACGAATGGGTATTAGATTTTGTGAAATGTTCTTTTTGCATCTATTGAGAAGATCATATGATTTTTCTTCTTTAGTCTGTTGAGATAATAAATTATATTAATTGATTTTTGAATGTTGAAGCAGCCTTGCATAACTGGAATAAATCTCACTTGGTTATGGTATATAATTCTTCTCATAGATTATTGCATTTGATTTGCTAATATTTTCTTCAGGATTTTTGCATCTATATTCATGAGAGATATTTATAATTTTTGATTCTTGTAATGTCTTTGTCTAATTTCAGTATTAGGGTAATGCTGGCTTCATAGAATAAGTTAGGAAGTATTCCCTCTCCTTCATTTTCTGGAAAAGGTTGTAGATAATTTGTATAATTTCTCCCTTTTTTTTTTTTTGAGACAGAGTCTCACTCTGTTGCCTGGGCTGTAGAGTGCCGTGGCATCAGCGTAGCTCACAGCAACCTCAAACTCCTGGGCTCAAGCGATCCTTCTGTCTCAGTCTCCCGAGTAGCTGGAGTACAGGCATGCGCCACCATGCCTGGATAATTTTTTACATATATTTTCAGTTGGCCAATTAATTTCTTTCTATTTTTAGTGGAGACGGGGTCTCGCTCTTGCTCAGGCTGGTCTCGAACTCCTGACCTTGAGCAATCCACCCGCCTCAGCCTCCCAAAGTGCTAGGGTTACAGGCATGAGCCACTGTGCCCAGCCTAATTTCTCCCTTAAGTGTTTGCTTGAACAAAGTAAACCCATTTGTGCCTGGTGATTTCTATTTCAGAATACTACTAACTAATGATTCATTATCTTTAATATATATAGGCCTATTTAGATTTCTCCTTGTATGAGTTTTCATTGATTGTGTCTTTAAGGAGTTGGTCTATTTCATCTAGGTTATCAAATTTGCAGTCATAGAGTTGTTAATAACAATATTCCTTTGTTATCTTTTTAATGTCTATGAGATCTGAGATCTGTAGTGATGGCCACTCTTTTGGTTACGTTGGAAATTTCTCTCTCTCTCTCTCTCTCTCTCTCTCTCTCTCTCTTTCTTAGTTAGCCTGGCTAATGATTTACTGGTTTTATTGGTTTTTTCCCCAATAAAGCAGCTTTTGGGTTTATTGATTTTCTGTACTGAGTTCCTGTTTCCAATTTCATTGATTTCTGCTCTAATTTTCATTAGTTTTTTTTCTTCTGCTCACTTTGGATTTAATTTGCTCTTCTTTTTCTAGTTTCCTAAGGTGGAAGCCTAGAAGATTTATTTTAGATCTTTCTTCTGTTCCAATATATGCATACAACGGCTCTAAGCACTGCCTTCACTGCATCCCACAAATGTTGATATGTGTATTTTCATTTTAGTTCAAAATATTTTAAAATTTATTTCAAGACTTCTTTGATCCATGTGTTATTTAGAAGTATGTTATTTAAACTCCAAGTGTTTGAGGGTTTTTTAGGTATCTTTCTGTCATTAATTTCTAGTTTAATTCCAGTGTAGTCCAAGAGAATACTTTGTGTGACTCCCATTCTTTCAAATTTGTGAAGGTATCTTTTGTGGTCCAGAAAGTATTCTATTATATCTTGGTGAATGTTCCATGTGCATTTAAAAAGAATGTGTGTTCTGATGTTGTTGAAGTATTCTATACATGTCAATTAGATCTAGTTGACTGGTTCAGTTCAACTGTGTCCTTACTGATTTTCTGCCTAATGGATCTGTTAATTACTAATAGAGCAGTGTTAAAATCTCCAATCACAATAGATTTGTTTATTTTAGCTTACAGTTCTATACATTTTTGGCTCTCATATTTTGACACTATGTTGTTAGGTGCACACACCTTAAGGACTGTTACGTCTTCTTGAAGAATTGACCCCTTTATCATTATATAATTCCCCTCCCTATCCCTGATAATTTTACTTGCTCTGTAGTATGCTCTGTCTGAAATTAACATAGCTGCTCCAGATGTCTTTGGTTAGTGTTCAGATGTATATCTTTCTCAATACCTTTACTTTTATTTTTTTATTTATTTTATTTTATTTTATTTTTGAGACAGAGTCTCACTCTGTTGCTTGGGCTAGAGTGCCGTGGCATCAGCCTAGCTCACAGCAACCTCACACTCCTGGGCTCAAGTGATCCTTCTGCCTCAGCCTCCCGAGTAGCTGGGACTACGGGAATGCACCACCATGCCCAGCTAATTTTTTCTATATATATTTAGTTGGCCAATTAATTTCTTTCTATTTTTAGTAGAGATGGGGTCTTGCTCTTGCTCAGGCTGGTTTCGAACTCCTGACCTTGAGCGATCCTCCCGCCTTGGCCTCCCAGAGTGCTAGGATTACAGGCATGAGCCACCACACCCGGCCTACTTTTATTTTTTTAAAAAAAGGTTTTTTTTGTGGTAAGTACATGTAACATGAGGTCTACCATCTTAACAAATTTGTAAGTGTACAACACCATGTTGTGAACTATAGGTACAATGTTGTACCCTAGATCTCTAGAACTTAATTATCTGGTATAACTGAAACTTTGGACCTCTTGACTAGCAACTCCCCATTTCTCCCTCCCCCAGACCTGGAAACCACTACTCCACTCTCTACTTCTATGTGTTGACTATTTCAGATACTCATATAAATGGAATCATGCAGTATTTGCCCTTCTGTAATTGGCTTATTTCACTTAGCATAATGCCCTCAAGGCTCATCTATGTTGTCACATCCTTCTTTTTAAAGGTTGAATAATATTTCATTGTGTGTACGTATCTTATTTTTAATCCATTCACTCATTGTTGGACAATTAGGTTGTTTCCACATCTTGGCTATTGTGAATAATGCTGCAATCCAACAGAGGAGTGCAGATATCTGTCAGTCTCCCCAAACCATTCTGCCCTCCTAGGCCTCTGGGTCTGTGGTAGAAGACACAGCCTTGAAGATCTCTGAAATGCCTCCAAGGTCTTTCTTTCATTTTCTTGATGATCTCTACTCTCTGAACTTATCTTAGCAAAGGATGCTGGGCCACACCCTTGGTTTCCTCTCTTGAACGTGCTTTTTAACTCTTTAGATGGCTAGGCTGAGAGTTTTCCAAATGTTTTTGCTCTGCTTCCTTTTGAATTATTTTATAAATTAAAGTCTTTAAGTCATTTTTCCCTCTCACAGCTTAATGTAAGTGGTTAAAAGTAGCCATGCAGCAGCTTCAGTGCTTTGCTGCTTAGGTATTTCTCCTGCCGGAGAGCTTAATTCGTTGCTCTTAAGTTCTGCATTCCAGAAAGCCCTAAGGTATGAACACAATGGTGGCAAGTTCTTCTCCAGTTGATAATAAGGATGGCCTTTTACTCCAGTTTCTAATACCTTGCTCTTCAAGTCCATCTGAAATCTTGTTAGAATGGCCCTACTGTTCATATCTCTATCAGCATTCTGGTGATGACCACTTAACCAATCTTTAAGGAGTTACAAACTTTCTCTAGTCTTCTTGTCTTCTAAGCCCTCACCAGAATATAGGCTTTTTGTATCCTCCTCCAAATTATTCCAACCTCTGCCCATTACCCAGTTCCAAAGCTGCTCCCACATTCTCAGGTATTTGTTATCAGCAACACTGCATTTCTCAGTACCAATTTTCTATCTTAGTCTATTTTCTGTTGCTTATAACAGGATATTTGAAACTGGGTAATTTATAAAGAAAAGGAATTTATTTCTTACAGTTCTGTAGACTGGGAAGTCCAAGGTCAAGGGGGCACATCTGGTGCTGGCCTTCTTGCTTGTGAAGACTCCTTGCAGAGTCCCAAGGTGGCACCAGGGTTCACATGGTGAGGGGGCTGAACATGCTAGCTCAGGTCTCTCTTTCCCTTCTTACAAAGCCACCAGTCCCACTCCCATGATCCACTAATCCATGAATGGATTAATCCATTTGTGAAGGCAGAACCCTAATGACCCAGTCACCTCTTAAAGGCTCCACCTCTCAACACCACCACCTTGGGGATTAAATTTCAACGTGAGCTTTGGAGAGGTGACAAACATGACAAACATTCAACCCACAGCAGACTGGAAACTGCCTACCACCTGTTTTTGTACAACCTGTGAGTTAAATATGAATTTTATATTTTTTAAATGGTTGAGCTAAATCAAAAGAAGAATATTATTTCATGACAAGTGAAAATTATATGAAAAGAAAATTTTAGCATCCATGAATAAAGTTATATTGAAACAAAGCTTTCCTCATTTATTTTCTTAGGATTTATGACTGCTTTCATGTTACAGAGGCAAAGGTTGAGTAGTTTTGACAGATCTTATGGCCCACAACACCTAACATGTTTATTATCTGACTCTTTACAGAAAAATAAAAAATCTAAGCCCTGCTCAAAATCTCCAAACATTTCTTTATATTTTTCCTGTTCTTTTCTCTCTGTTCTACATCCTGGGTAATTTCATCAGATTTCTTTCCCAGTTTTCTATCTCTTTCACTAGATCTAATCTGCTCATTTATTTGTCAATTGTTTTTTCTCTTTTCTTTAACAATTGTATTTTTAATTTCTAACATCTTAAAAAATTCTTTCTCTAATTTATCTGGCACATTATGATCATCTTGTGCTGCTCAGTCATTTTTGTAATACCATCGTTTATTTCTTTAAGCATTTCACAGATATTCATTTTATATTCTGTATCTGATAATTCCATTATTTGAATTCTTTCAAGTCTAAATTTGATGTTTGCAGCTTCTGCTATTAATTATGGTTTATTTCCTTTCATATTTGATGATCTTTGATTATAAGCTCATATTTGGTAGATCCCGTCTTTGATACTACATTAAGGATGCCTTGTCTAGAGGGGATTTGTGTTTGCTTTTGCTGATAGCCAGGAAGATGACTATGACTTGACTATGATCTGAAATTGGAGCCTTCTTCCAATTTCTCTGGCTTAATTTGGGAGTCTTAGGTTCAGTTCTTCAATCTTTTTCTGTTGGCCCAAGACTTTGTTTCTCAATTCCAGTAACAATACTGGCAACAAAATTGGTAGGTGTCCTTAGTTGTCTTTCTCACGTGCATGTTTCTCAACCTTTCTTTTCAGCTAAGTGTTATTTTTTGTTCTTCTGGTCCTTTGGGAATTTCCTATAATCTTAGCAACAAAACAAAATTATGTTCTCTGTTGAATCTAGATGTTTTATAACAGAAAGTTTCTTGGTTATCTAATTTGCCATAGGGCCAGCAGCAGAAGTGCCATCCAATTCTTTTTTCTATACTTAGAACTAAGTCTGGTCCCCACTTGCTGGCTCATCTCTTTCCCAGGACCAGGCGTGGGACTTGTTTCTAAGCTTTCCACCTTCCCTTTCCTTCATTACACCCCTTTGCTTGCCCTTTTCTTTAGCACCCACTCTCTTCCCTTAACAGATACCCAAACTCTGAGTCCATGGTGATGGTAGTTCCTCTTTGAAGGAACATTCATCTGTTGGTTTCTTGCCAAGGACAGAATTTAGTTTGTGGCTCTTTATAAACATCATGGGTCTGCTTCTGTCTCCTCCCATTTCTAAACACACACACACAGACACACACACACACACACACACACACACACACACACACACACACTTTATTCTTATTCCCACCCACTTAAACATGTTCTCTTTGTTGGCATAGTTTAATTTTTATTCACTGACATCATTATTTCAGGTCTCTCCTGTGGAACTGCAGTGATCTTTTTTGGTCCTTCGGTCTCTAGGGTATGGCTAAGAGCAAAATGCTTTCCTTCCTCCATTTACAGCACTGCCCACATACTGTTCTGTCATTTTCAGATTGATTAGTTACTTCTGCAGCTGTTGCCATCAGTTACCAATGGCTTTAAATGAAGAGGCAGGCATATGAAAATACTTTGCAAACTGTACAGCCCTTTACAATGCTAAGGACTATTCAGGCATAAGATATACAGTATAATTTAGGCTTCAGTTGAGGCAAATGCCCGTGACTTTGATTATGCAGAAAAACTGTCTTAAAGCCTCCTGAACCTGAAAAGTGGTCTACAGAGGAAGAGAAGTCTTTCAAGGAGGAAATGGAACACCCTATTTAGAAGCTGCTGTCAATTTGATTCTTCCTCCATTTAAATAGAGCAAATCCATTTTTATCAAATACTAAGGACAAAAGAAGCACTGAGAAGTCCTCCAAACTCATGCTTCCTAAAGGTTTCCATGTCTCCCAATTTGTTGCTTTGCACGCAGGCTAAAAGTATAATGACTACTGTGCACCTATGAAACATGGTATAGAAGAGTAGAAGGAATTACAATGCTGGTAGAGAATATAGACACAGATCTTCCAGAAGCTCATGTTAATTCAAAATGATTAATTAATCATGACAGCCAGGCTAGGTTCCAGGGCTAACACTGGGAAGGGGCAGGTTTCTGATGTGCATATCTAAGTAGGGAACTAAGAGAGCTTATAAATACAGAGAAAGAGCACTGGAATAAGAATATAGAGACTGTTATTGATGGAAAAATAACCCAACTGATCACTGAATTGTCACATGATGAAACCAGCTCCTTGTTGGTTGTGAGGTGGCCTTCCAACTGAGATATTATGATTCTACAGTACCTGATTCTACCAGTTGACATGGTTTTGTTCGTCTATCTCAATTCCTTATGTTTCAATTCCCGTTTCTGTATTCTTAATTTGTGTGAATTCGGCCACTGCGGTTGACGTAGGAAGAGAAGATACAGCTCTGTCCTTCAGCTGGGCACTAACTCTGTCTATTCTGTGACAGATACATGCCCAAGCCCTAGAACACCCTAACAGAAGCAATGCTGGGATTTCCAATGTTGCTTCTGCGGCAAGTCCCTGATAACGTGGGACTTTGTTCCTTCTGTTTTCCACAGCACTGCCCAAAACACTCCAGCATCAGGAACTCCCGAACTTTTTGACAGTGCGCTTCACACACTACAAAAAGCATAATAGTGATGTCTGGTATTGTAAAAATTTCAGAATACATTAATAAATTCTTCTGTTTGCCTTTCAGTCTTCGAGTCCCAGATTTAAGGGCACAACGAAGTCTTGCTGCTGGTATTCCATGGAACTCCGTAACTTCCTGCTATGAATGCTACTCCTTTAACTTCTGATTGACTCCAGGAGGGTCAGTTCTAGGTAGTCATACTCTCCATAATATCCTGAAGCATGTCCAACAATTTAACCATATCATCTTCCTTTGTATCAGAGCTGTAGTTTAGAAGTAGATTGGGATTCCCCAGATCCTTGATCTCAGAAAATGAATCCACTGGTTTATTTTGAGTCATGCCTACCGTGCAGTCCTCTGCAAGCACTGCTGCATTCAGACACCCAGGCCTTGGACTGGGAATTGCCCCCAAACCACCCTAGTTCAGGATCTCTGCTGTTCTGTAAAACTTTCCGGTGGCAAGGCTACACCTACCTGCCATTTCCATTTCGGCCTCTAACCATCTGTCCTTCCAATTCTTCCAAAAATGGCTCCAGAAAGAAAAATAGCTTATTTGAGATCTGGCCCTCCGTTTTGCTTCTCCCAGCTAAAATTTGCTTCTCCCCCAACTAGACTGTAAACTTCCTCTTGCTGACAGGAACCGTGCCTTTTACAATTTCGACTTCAGCACCCAAACATTGCCTGGCATATAGTAATCACTTTATATTCATTTAAAGAATGACTGGACAACTGAAGAAATGAATAACTGTTTCCCTTAATGGAAATTCACTTTCCTGTGATAGTCCTATTTGCTATCTCTTAATGTTACTGACACCTTAGTAACATCTCCGAGGTCCATTTCTAAAACAGTACTTGGGTAAGGTTCTGAATTATAAAATATTTACACATATTATAGTCCTATATTCACCTTTTTATAGAATGTAGCACTACATGATTGATTCGTCTTGTCTATGTTTTTCATCTGCTTTCGTAGATGGGCAATTCCTGTTTTATCTGCTAGCTTTTCCCCCCATCAGTAGTCTACGTGGACGAAGGAGTATGTCTTTGTACTGTTTCATTCAGCTTTATCACTGGCTTGACTGCCTGCTGACCAAATATGCAGACCCCTGGGTAGGACAGCAGCTATGTTGGATGACAGAAATCAGGCTCCCAAAGTCTGAGTAAACAGGACTCTCTATATAGCACTGAAGAAAATGAAATGCAAAAATGTTAAAAAAAATCTGAAAAAACAAGTTAAATACAAGGTAAGGAAAATGAGGACAGCATATGGGAAAAAGTTTTTGAGCTCACTCATTGTGTTTCTTTTGGGCATTTGAAAAAAAAATTTTTTAAACCTCAGATTACTCATTTACAAAATAGGCCTATTTTGTTCAAGTATTTATTAGGTGCTTATTGTTTGCCAGGCACTATTCCAGGAACTGGGGGCACAATAGTGAGCCCTACAAAGTACTGTACCTCTCTTCACTGAGCTCACATTCTAGAAGGGAGAGAGATAATGGATGAAATAGTGATGGCTGATGGATGCTTTGAAAAAACATAGTACACTTGTATAAAGCCCTTAAAATAGTACCTAGCATTCCTAAAAGTAGAAACAACTCAAATGTTCATCAGCTGATGAATGGATACACAAAACATGGTATAGCCATACAATGGAGTATTATTCAGCTATGAGAAGGAATGGACTATTGATACATGCTGTAATATGGATGAACCTTGAAGACATTATGCTAAGTGAAAGAAGACACAAAAGGCCACATGTTATATGATTCCATTTATAGGAAAGATGCAGACTAGGCAAATCCATAGGGGCAGAAAGCAGATTAGCAGTTGCCAGAGGCTGCCGGGGCGGGGGGCGGGGGGGAGTAGGGAGTGACTGTTTAATGGGTATAAGGTTTCCTCTTGGGGTGACAAAAATGTTCTGGAACTAGATAGAGGTGATGGTTGTACAACACTGTGAATGTATTAAATGTCACTAATGGTTAATTTTGTTTTGTGTGTGTATTGTGCCACATCAAAAAAATAGTACCTGACATAATTATTATAAGCATTCTATAAATTTTACAAAATATTTTTATTGTAAAACAAACAAAAATATCTCTCAAACAATAAACTACCTGGGTAAGTAAATGATTAAATACATTTTTAGTCCCTGTAATGCTATGCAGTCTTTGACGAACATGATCTGTACTAACATGGAAAGATGTCGATGTATTTAGTGGAAAAAAAAGCTGCAGATCAGCATATATGGTATGATTTATGTAAAATCATGTTAAAATACACATGCCAATGCACACACCTGTGTTTATACATGCCTATAAAATGCATGCACTGGAAGGATGATACAAGAAAAATAAGAACAGTGGTTATCTTGGGTGAATAAGAGGGGGCGTGTCAGATAAGGTTTCCTTTGTGTTTGTTTTTCATACCCTTCCATATTGATTTTGTGTGTGTACAATATACAGCACCTTGGGGCTTTTGGATAAGTTCAGAGTTAATAGTGTGACCTGACAGTCAAATAATTCTAATCTCATAGGTGGCATGATGAGAAATATAGAATCTAGAACATGTTAGGTAATTACCGAATGAGAATTAAAATTTATTGGCTTCATATCCCTTATGAGGAGTAAAACTTGTCACTTTCTCAATGTAAAAATCCTCCTTCAATGCCTAGGAGTGGCTTCTGCATGAGGTCACAGGGACATGGTAAGTTCAGAGTGTAGAGCACACCACAGGTGCTCAAATACTTGGCTAATGTTCTCAGAGGCCTAAATAAAGGGTAAAGCACACGACGTTTTGAGCTTTTGTTCAACCTTTCTCTTTAACTTGTTAAAGAATGTCTTTAAAAATTCAATTAATATAGGAGCATAGGATAATATTAAGAAAGTCCATCCACGCATCTGAACTAATAAAAAAAAATCATTTTATTGATCCTTTACCATACAAAATTTATTCAAATTACACCCATTTGAAGTGGTAAGATCACAGCTAGAGAACAGGTCACCCTGTAACAAATCTATTTACAAAATCCATCATAAAAGCTTTTTTTTTTTGTTTTTTACATTATATTACATATGTTCTTTTTTAAACTAGCATACAACACAAAGCTAAATTGATTAGTAGTTTGCCGACTCCCAATTTTGGGAGAAATACTTCCTTTTTACAAAATCATGTACCCCGTAGGAAAAGAAATTCCCACACCCTGACAGTTGCCACTCGACTTACTCTGCAAGGCATCTTCCTTCAAATCCCTCCTTCTCATACACACGAGTTGTCATGCACACACTGAGTTCTTATTTTCTTTTTCCTGAAAGCTAAAGCTTTAAATACTGCAATTTTATTTACAGATCTACACGTACAACAAAAATGAAAACAAGAACCACAACAAAAAAACAAACAAAATAACACTCTTAAAAAATTACAAACCAGCTAGAAAATATTCTGGCAGTGTTTACAAATTAATTGCTATTTTTGTACAAAATTGCTAAATAATGAAAATGTGAGTAGACTACATACCAACTTAAATAAAACGATTGCTATGCACAACTCTGTACATATAAACACACACCTAACACTGTTTGACAGCTCATGTGTTGCCCTTTATACATTTTATTTTCTAAGGCTCACGCAGTCATAATTCGCACACTTGTAACTTTTAGCCATTTCATGTGTGAGCTTTAATAGCAGCAACTCAATGGTACCAGGAGACCTGCATACTTAGTACTTAAAGTAACACAAATACTGTAGTACTAACCCACTTTGTGTGCCAGATACTATGTCAAAAAGAAAATGACTAATGCAAACAGAATACAGTATGGACATCTAATTCATGTACACCAGTTACACCCAGTAACTGGAAAAATCTTATGCATGAAGGAACTTTTAAGACTTATTAGTATTCCTTTCATCTTTAAAACAATAAATATGGCATTACATTACGAAAAGGTTTAACGAGAGAAAGTCAACAAAACACACAACAACCTAGCCAGGTGAGCTCAGTCTTTAGACTTTGGAAAAAATCAGCTTTGTGCAGCTGGCAAAGAGAATCACACAAAGCTGGAAGCAGAGGCAGCTAACCAGATGAGATAAATATGGGAAATGGGGAAAAGCTTGGCATAAATGGTTTCCCGTACAGGAAAAAACCCCACAGTGCATTTCCAGTAGGCACTTAACACAAAGCTCCCTCTGCCTCCCCCACCCCAAAGCTTCATCTTGGACCACACCAATATTTTGTACCAAGTCCAGTGTGTGTGAGGGGGGGGAGGCCGGGGATGGAGGCTGAAGAAGAAAAAGGAAGATAGTCTGCACCTTTGTTTTTCTTCCCAAACATACACCCATGCATACCCACACGAAGAGTTTAAAGTGCTGGTGTCATTGGACTTGACCCCACCACCACTTTGCATATTGTGGACATCTACCTAGAGTAAACTGGCTGGGGCTCTTGTGGTTTCTGTTTTTGTTTTTTTTTCCTAAGGGATATTTTCCATTCAATTAAATACGTCTGAGTTGAGTGCCTACTATGGTGCCTGCCGCTGGGGCAGGCACACAGCATTTCAATTTAACTGTTCCTACTGAGGTTTGTTCTTTAACCAACTCCCTCATTCCCGCAGTCCTTAGCATCCAAGGAATGGACTGGAGGTCCTATGATGCCACAGTCCTGGTGGGAGATGGCCAGGGCCACCTGCCAACGGGAAAGCCATTCTTGGACATAACCTGTAGGACTTGCAGCTGACACGAGCCCCCAACATGGGCCGCCATTCCTGAAGAGTCAAGTGAAGATGCCCTGGCATTCTTTCCCTTCATTTTCTACGTCCCAATTTCCCTTACTCATTCCTTCACAGAGGAAGGGGGACGGGTTCTGGCCAGAACTATTCCAGCTCCCGACACAGTGGGAGCTCCTTGTTCTTACCAGCTTAAGGAAATGCCACTCACACAATGGGGATGTCTTTCCACCTAGAGGCCTCTCCATCTGACCCCATCCTGAGAAGTGGTCTCCCTGAGTGCGGAGTAAGAGAGCCCTTTCCCCGGTCGCAGGAGCCCGGGAAGCCCAAGGACTGAGGGATCCATGCCTGCTGCTCCTTGGGACTGCTATGTCATCAGACCTGGTTCTCTCTCTGATGGGCCACCCCTGTCAGCGAGCCCCAGGACTGACTCGCTCCAAGCTCCCCCTACTGGGAAAGGAAGCAAGATGGGACAAAGCTTGCAGAGGCTGGTAGACTGTAGATCACACAGGTTTAGATGCTCTGATCAGTAGAGGTTCTCTCCCTCTGCTTAAGTAATGTGAATTTGCAAAAACTGTTTCAAAGTAAACAATTAAATTGAAATGGTGATGGGTGCCACAGGAATGCTTAAATGGCAGCAAAAAAAAATAAAAAGTCTAAAACAATCCACAAAGAACTCCTAAGTAGGCATTTGCTACAAATCAAATGGAGACTCACAAATACGTTGGGGATAGGGGAGTGGGAGTGGTTTATGGAGACAGGAAAATCCACAACAGCTTAGAGTGGCAGAACTCTATTAGTCTTCTGTATCTGCAACAAGTATATCTGAAAACAGGTTCTTCATCTGAAAGGCTGTGGAGGTTCTCTTGACCTCCTAGTGGGACACACAGTCCATAGCTTAAACTGAATTATGACAGTAATTTAAATATTCCTAAGAAGAGCTGAAAAAATTCATTTCATACTTTTGCATGACTTCAAGTTTGCAATTGCTGCAGTTTCATTCCATATTAGCAGACCCCAAAGACATGCATTCTGCGGAGAAGGCACGGCTTGAAATGCTATTAAGGAAGATTGCTGTTTCCTAGTGGGCCAGGTGGCCAGACCCCATTCTACAGCCCATCCGTCAGGCACAGCAAGCCAATCCGGGAGGGAGGGAGCGGGGGAGGAAGGAAAAGTCTGGGTGAGAGACACCTGATTGCACATTTTCTCACTTGCTGACGAATCCAGGAGATCTTGGAGCCTGGGCAAAGCAGGGCTTTCCCAAGGGAGCCTGCAACTGTGCATTTAGACCATTTGTTTATTTTTTTTAAAAAAAAATTCATTAAAATGTCAGCTTTCTTCTGAAGTTTGTAGTTTACTTCATGATACTCTCTTGGAGGAAGAAGGTAGGAAGGGACAACACTGCATGACAGATGTTCTGGTTCCGTGATAAAAAAATATTGGTTTGTAAGGAGAGTTCACACAAAGCATAATCAACTACACATGAAGTCTTCCACCAGTGGGAGCTTTTCCAAATCATAAGCATCAAAGAGATCGCTGATGCCTTCCTCCTCCCCAAGGCTCAGGAGGTAGTCCTCTTGGAGAAGGGGGGGCAGTAAGTTCACAAACGGTCCTTCTAGGTTGGAAGGAATTTGGTCCTCAGTCTGCTGTAGCAGGTTGGCCGGGGAGGTCAAGGGAGAAAGGTTTGCCATAGAAATAGAGCAGTCGCTATGTCCTGAGTTGGTTGAAGCCAAGTCTGAAAGGAAAATATTGGTGGAAACAAAAATCAGTTAGGAGAAAAACGAAATGGATTTTTCTAGAAGAATGAATTTGCACTGTTATAAAAAAGCACTACTCTCTGCTAATAACAACAATGAGGCAGATCGCCTTTTATGCTAACAGACACGAAAGACTGATTTGTGGCCTTTCTTTGTCCTAGTCCACTCACTTATCTTTGAAATATTGTCAACAAACAAGAATGCAAATAGCTTCAATGATGAGAGGCTAACAAGTGCAAAAAAAAATATATAATATAATTACTAAAAAGTTGGCTCCCTAATGGAAACTATCCAATTTTTTTCTAATTAAAAAAACCTTTTTTGAAGAGACAGGTCTTGCTATGCTGCCCAGGCTGACCTCGAACACCTAGGCTTCAACAATCCTCTTGCCTCTGCCTCCCGAGTAGCTGCGAGTAGAGGCAAAACTTACCAATTTTAACTCAAGTCTTTTTTGAACAACCAGCTTACTAAAGCCACCTCTAAAATTGCATATAAATAAGACATTTCCACTTTGAATTTCTGTGGTGCAAAAAGATGGCCTTTTGTTTTACCATTTTAGGTGCTGCATTTTTGCTCAGTATTAAATCAGACCTGTTCATGTAAAGTCATCCCTATTCTTGCTGCTATAATGGGATTTAGCAGGGGAAAAAATTAAATACATATCTCCAAGCTAAAACTGAAAACAACAGCAACAACCAAAAACCTCAAAAAACCAAACTGCAAAGAGCTTCCTTTGCTCTAGGGACGATTTATTTGTATGGGAGTTTTCTTCCCATATTCTTCCCCCAACTCACTGGGGTTTGGAAAAATAAGACAAAAATTCTCTGACCAAGGCTCTTCTGTCTAAACTTTTTTCTTGTCCCTCTAACAATCTTCGCAGCATCATTCAAAGGTGTGTGGCCGAGTGTAGTTGATGATACAACAAGAACAGCTCACAGCTTAGCTCCCACTCCTGTGGGTTTTCCAAAACACCTTGAGGAAATGTTTTCTGCCAATAGCAAAAGACTGAAGCGACTCCATAAGTGGGCAAAGGGAGTCATTTGCCCAAAATCATCATTTCATTCTGTAAATCGGTCAGAACGTCTTTTTAAAAATGTTACCTTAATAACAATAGAAGTTTGTGCTTCTTGCCTAGACTGGTGGTTCCAGTACAGGATCCTTCCAGTTACCTTCACTTTTAACATAGTTTCCAAAAGACAAAAGAAGAATTTTTACCTTTGGAAGTGGGTTTAGGGATATTCCCATTGTGGTCTTGATTGTTTGTTTTCATTGGACTGTGTGTTTCAGTCTCTTCTGGACATAGGTAAACCTCAATGGGTCCTTGGGTACTTGCCAAGTGTATTTGTAGGCTCTACGAATAGAAGCAGAAGTTCAAACCAGACGTTCTTTTAGAAATAAAAGCCATAGTAATTTTCATCTAAAGACGGAAAGTAAGAGTAATGTTCATTGTTCATTTTGCCTCTTCCCTGCTAGTCTAAATCTACCGATGACTGTCACCCTCTAGAGCAGGGGTCAGCAAACTACAGTCTGAGGGCCAAATCCAGTCCACCAGCTGGCTCTGTAAATAAAGTTTTATTGCAAGAGAGTCGCGCACACTGCCATTTGATTATGTATTGCCTCTGGCTGTTCTCATATTACAATGGCAGGGCTGAGTAGTTGAACAGTCTGGACACAGACAGTATGGCTCACAAAGTCAAAAATATTTACTATCTGGCACTTTAAAGAAAAAGTTTGCTGAGTTCTGCCCCAGAGAAAGAAAACACTTTTGGGGAGTCAGCCTGAAAATGGCAATATGGGCGGAGTATATTGTGTCCTTTAAATATCCTTTTTCTGCGAATTATTAAAAGTTATTAATTATTAAAAATTATTATTTAAGTGTTCCAAATACAGTATTTCCATGATGTTGTTCTTTATGGTAGGGCTTTATAATGTCAACCTTTAACAACCAACTGATAAATAGTATTTTTTTTTTTTTTTTTTTT
>CAUYRT010010118.1:0-58417 GCA_963574885.1 Lepilemur ruficaudatus
GATCACAGTTCTGTGTTTCTTGTTGCACTGTGTTTAAAAATAGTTGTTTATGGGCTGGACATGGTGTAATCCTAGCACTTTGGGGAACCAAGATGGGAGAATTGCTCGAGGTCAGGAGTTCAAGACCAACCTAAGCAAAAAGACCCCATCTCTACAAAAAATACAAAAATTAGCCAGGCATGATGGTGTGCACTTATATTCCCAACTACTCAGGAGGCTGAGGCAAGAGGGTCACTTGAGCCCAGGAAATTGAGGTTGCAGTGGTCTATGATGATGCCATTGCACTTCAGCTTAGACAACAGAGTGAAACCCTGTCTTAAAAAAAATTGTTTATGTATTTTGCTCAGATTTTTGCTTATATCAAGGTTGTAAGTTCTGGTTCTGTTATTCCTTCCTTCATGTCACAAAGAAGAACTTATCTTCATTTTTGGAAAATATTTTCTCTGAGTATTAAATTCTAGGTTGAAAATTTTTTCTGTTCAGTGCTTTGAAGAAAGTCTATATATTCTATCTTCCATTTTATCTATTGACAACTGAACCATCACTTTTGTGGTTGCCCCTTTGAAAATAGTGTCTCTCCTTTTAAATACAGTTGTTATTAACATTCTCCCTTTGTAGATATAAGATTATATCATCAGCAAAGATAGATAGTTTGACCTCTTCTTTTCACAACCAAGAGACTCCTGGAATTGATAAATGAATTCAGCAAAGTCTCAGGCTAAAAAATCAGTGCAGACAAATCAGTAGCTTTCATATGCACCAATAATGGTCAAGCTGGCAATAAATGACACAATACCTTTCACAGTAGAAAATAAAATACTTAGAAATTCATTTAACTAAGGAGGTGAAAGACCTCTATAGGAAGAACTATGAAACACTGAGGAAGGCAATTGCAGAGGATATGAAGAGATGGAAAAACATATCATGCTCATGGATCGGCAGAATCAACATTGTTAAAATGTCTATACTACCCAAAGTGATTTACAGATTCATTGCAATCCCCATTAAAATTCTGTCATTATTTTTGCAGTTCTCAAAAAAATAGTTCTACACTTTGTATGGAACCAGAAAAGACCCCAAATAGCTAAAGCAATCTTACATAATAAGAATAAGTCAGGAGGCATCACTTCCCCACACTTCAAGCTATAGTACAAGGCTATAGTAACCAAAACAGCATGGCATTGGCACAAAAACAGAGACACAGATATGAATCCATCCTTGTATGCCACCTAATCTCTGACAAAGCGGACGAAAACATATGCTGCAGTAAATTATCCTTATTCAATTGGATAGCCACATGTAGAAGACTGAAAGAGGACCCACACCTCTCACCTCTCATAAAAATTATTTCACAGTGGATAACAGACTTAAACCTAAGGCATAAAACTATAAGAATTCTTAAGAATTCTAGAAGAAAATGTTTGAAAAACTCTTACAGATATTGGAGTAGGCAAAGAATTTATGAAGAAGATCCTAAAAGCAATCATAGCAACAATAAAATTAAATAAATAGGACCTGATCAAACTAAAAAGCTTCTGCACAGGCAAGGATACAATCAATAGAGCAAATAGACAACCTACAGAATGAGAGAAAATATTTGCATGCTATACATCTGATAAAGGGCTGATAACCAGAATGTACAAAGAACTCAAGCAAATCTGCAAGAAAAAAGTCAAAAAACCCCATTAAAAAGTGGGCAAAAGACATGAATAGAAACTTTTCAAAAGAAGATAAAATAGACTAATGGCCAAAAAACACATGAAAATATTTGCTCAATGTCAATAATCAACAAGGAAATGCAAATCAAAACCACAATGAGATATCATCTAACTCCAGTGAGAATGGCTTTTATCAAAAAGTTCCAAAAACAGATGCTGGCAAGGATGCAGAGAGAAAGGTACACTTATACACTATTGTGGGACAGCAAACTGGTACAACCTCTATGGAAAGTAGTATGGAGATAACTTGAAGAATTAAAAGTAGACCTACCATTTGATCCAGCAATCCCACTACTAGGCATTTACCCAAAGGAAAAAAAGACATTTTATAAAAAAGACATCTCTACTTGAATGCTTATAGCAGCACAATTCACAATTGTGAAGATGTGCAATCAACCCAAGTGCCCATCAATACTGAGTGGATTAATAAAATGTGGTGTATGTATACCATGGAGCACTACTCAGCCATAAAATAAATGGTGATCTAATATCTTTTGTAATAACCTGGATGGAACTAGAGGCCATTCTTCTTAGTGAAGGATCACAAAAATTGAAAAACAAATACCACATATACTCAATACTCAAATGGAACTAATTGATCAACACTTATGGGCACATATAGAAGTGAAACTCAAGGGAAATCAAATAGGTGGGAGCGTTGATGAAGAATTCAGTAAATTCACACCTAACTGGTACAATGCACACTTACTGGGAAGGACACACTTATAACTTTGATTCAAACTGTACAAAAGCAAATTATGTAACCAAAATGTGTGTACCCCCATAAAATTTTGAAATTAAAAAAAAAACAGATTCTCTGTTTGGGATTTGTTTTCAATGATTTTCTTCTGATGTTATTAATGTGATTTTCTTTGTATTTTTTGTGCTTATTGTTTGTATTGCTTTTTAAGTCCATGCCTTTGTGTCTTTCATCACTTTGAGAAAATTATCAGCCATTCACTTCAATTATTTTCCCAGTCTTGTGTTTTCTCTCCTCTCTTTCTGGGACTTCAGTTATGCTTATGCTAGACATTTTCACTGAATCCCATTCTTCATATATTTTTTGTACATTTTCCATCCTCTTTGTCACTTTAGGCATCATTATGGATATTTTCTTCTGATTTATATTCTAATTCACTAAATCTCTTTTTAGCTGTATGGAATTACTGGTAAACCAATACTTTGAGAGCTTAATTTCAGTTGCTATGTTTTTTTTTAAGCCATGGAGTTTGCATTTGGTTACGTTTTATGATCCAGTTGTCTTTTATTTCCTTGAGCAAATTAAATATAGTTGTGTTTAAATCCATGTCTGACAACTCCATTATATGTGTTTTCTGTGTAACAAATGCTAGCAGTGTTCTGCCCATATCGACTCGGCATTTATCTCTATATATCCAAGTACTCTTTTTCAAACATCACTTCCTTTCTTTTGTTTTTCTTTCTTTTTACTTTTGTTTTGTCTGTGGGTGCATGTATATTTGGCTTATGCACAGTGAAAGCTGGAAATGTTGAAGAGGGAATGTCTACAGCAGTAACCCTTATCCAATGATTGTTGGGAGGCTGATGGATAAGTACACCATTTTTCTCACTCCTTTGTTGGGATAACTCTGAGATATAGTTTACAACATCTCAAGTTCCCCAAGGAGATTGAACTTCAGTTATCCTCAGAAGTAATTGGTTCAATAATTCATCCTTTTAAAGTTTTCTCCCCCATCCTTCTTTCTTTCCTGTCAATTCCTCTAATAAAGTTTTCTGGGAACATGTTTCCTCAAAAATATTTGTACTTGATGCCCTTTCTCAATATTTGCTTCTGGGAGGAACCCATTTCACATCACTTTCTTTCCTCCTTTGTGCATCATTAATGTTGATTGAGAGACATTGTATATAAAAATTTATAGAAAAAAATAAGTGAGGTTGTAAATGATGTCATCTTTCTTTAAGGACAATTTATTTGCTAGCAAGGAACACTTGACTAGAAGAGGGATTGATTAACTTCTCAATATAGGTTAAGATAGTAAATATTTTAGGTTTTAAGGGTCATGTGGCTTTTGTCACAACTTCTCAATTCTGCTACTGTAGCAAGAAAACAGCTATAGACAATATACAAACAGTTGAATGTGGCTGTTTTCTAATGAAATGTAACTTACAAATATAGGTAGAAGGCCAGAATAGACCTATAGTCAAATCTGTTATAGTTTGCTGACCTCTGATCTACAGGAATGATGCAATCCCAGATAATTTTAATAAAATCAGGGATTGAGATAATTTCAAGGTGAGCTTCTGTCTCTGTGAGGGCCAGTGTACTTTAGACTTACTTCTGTTAGACTTTGGAGTCTCCTATCCAAAGCATGGGGATTTTTTTGTTACTTCTTCCAATTTTTGATAGAATCTGAATTTCATATTTGTAACTTTAGCCTCAGGAATATTATAAAATCTCCACTTACCTACTTCAGTTACTTTTTTTTTGTAATTGCAGATATTTCTTTGTTTTGTTTTCTTTTTTTTTATATTTTATTTTATTTTTTTTGCCCTTGTCCCCTCCCCCCCTCCAGTTAGAGCCTCAAGCCTGACCATCCCCCAGACGGTGTACATCACACTCATTATGAATGTATATACCCATCCTACTTCAGTTACTTTTTCAAATATTGGTAGTCCTCTCTTTGGGAAAAGCAATCCCAAATTCTGGTTTTTCTTCTTATCCCTAGTGGTCTTGGCTCATAATTTTTCACTGCCTTAATAGCTCTCTAATGCATTAAAAAAAGTGTATTTTGTTGTTGTTTTTAAATATTTTTTTTACCATTCTAGCACTTCTCAGTTGGAGAGTTAGTACAAATTAACAAGTCTTCCATTATTGCAATCGGAACTCCTATACCCTACTTGTAGTCATCTGTGGTCAATATGATATAGGGGGTGTCCCAGTGAAGGAAGGAAAGCCCCCTGAACTCAACAAGTGAGTTCTTGACTTCATGTCGGAAAGAATTCAAGAGTGAGGTAAGTGGTTACAGGAAAGTTTTATTGAGACCAGAGACAGACATTAGATCCTACTCCATGGACAGAGTAGGGGTCTTTCCCTGAGCAGGAGGGGGACCCCTTATGGGGAAATGGTAAATTATTAAATTTTTAAAAAAACCCACTGGGAAACAGCCATACATGACTAGCATTGTCATGTGGTCAGGCCATAAAGGTTAATCATAAACTGCTGTCCCAGAAAGGTAAGAACAAACAGTTTGTAAGGCATCTGGCTTAGTAATTCATCTATCTTTGGGTGGTCCCAGGCTGGCGACTTGCTGGTGACTTCCTTGTTCAGGGTGGTTTGGATCTGGTATCAGTCAAAATGGCTGCAGTAAGGTTCTCTCAACCTTCCTTTTTTGCCTTATCCCTAGATTACATATCTCTTATTCTTTGAAGATTTCCCATGTCTCTTTCATTAATTCTTGGACTTCAAAATTCATATATATGATTTTTCTAATATACTAGCCTCTCAGACACTTGACCTTGTTTCTGCCAGTGATCATGCCCTCCACTATGAATCCACTGCTCACTTTCATGGTTATAGCTCACCTTGATTTTGTCATTATTAGTAACTGCATTTCAACCTCAGACTAGCATCTGCTTTCTTTCTAGTTTATTGTGTCTAGAAACCCTTTTTGACCTTTAATAGTCTGTTTGGTGGTTCTTCCTTATTTCCTATACCTGTGAACACTCTACTGTCTCAGATTTCAGTACCTTCTTCTCTATTTATATTCGCTTTCATGATCACTTCCAATCTCATGGTTTCCTCTTATGGTGAGGCAGAAATCCAAAAGAAAGGCATTCAGAGCAAGTCAAGGAAAGTATCCACAACCCAGGAACTGGGTATTATTAATAATTTTGGAGTTGTGGGTTTAATTCTAAACCAAAAAAATGCTCAAAAGGAGACAGCAAAGAAAAAGGAAGCCTTGAAACTGGAGGAATTCCTGCCTCAGAAAGCAAGCTTTCTAGATAGTTTCTATTTCTGTGGGAGCAAATTACTGAAATCTTAGGGCATTATTCCAGGATATGAATCATTTAAATGTATTGGCAAAATAATGAATAGACTTAAGTAACATGAAAGTACTTCTAATTGTTTGCAAACAAATATTTTCCCCCCTACTCTTTAAAAAAAATGGCCAATTAGGAAGAATCCTCTTCTGTAGTTTCAGTCCTTGGAATTTCCAGCATATCATACTGAAGACAAATACAAACATTGCAGATATTACCTCAAGAAGCCATTTAGCTATATTGGAGCAGGTGCTGATTCTTCTAAAAGTTCTAAAAAATTATTTCACTGTAACATTTGAAAACTTTTGTTGTAGTTGAGTCCATTTCCACTACCATAACAATAAAACAAAATCGATCTATAACAGTTACTGTCTAGAGAAATATAAGAATTAAGCTCCCCATGTCACCTTGTACCATCCAAGTATATGCTCTCATAGTTCTCAGTGAATAATCTTGCCTTATTCTTGTGAAATTTTGAAATATTATGGCACCCAGTATCATTTCTTCCATCCTGGAAAAGTTCTAAATCCATCTAGGCATTCTAACACTTTGGCTTCAGGAGTACTCCTAGAGTTTTCCTAGGAATATCAAAGTATTAACTTCTATATGTCTAGTTGGAGATTCTCAAAATGGAGTGCAGATTATCATCTTTTAATTCTATTTATTAGAATGTGGGCTTATACAGAAATGTATACATTATTCTTATTTCTACAAAGATAGGGGAAAATACTAATTAAATCACATTTGACATCACAAATTCTTCCCCCACCCCACCCCCTCAGATTCTAATGAATAATTGTCTCTGTCTAATCTCCACAGCAAGTTTTCATTATTT
Source organism: Lepilemur ruficaudatus (assembly GCA_963574885.1). Taxonomy (NCBI): domain Eukaryota; kingdom Metazoa; phylum Chordata; class Mammalia; order Primates; family Lepilemuridae; genus Lepilemur; species Lepilemur ruficaudatus. The sequence goes on from CAUYRT010010118.1 coordinate 6,574, forward strand.
AGAAAATTATGATATAACAGCTTGCAGAATCTACCTGGTATAAAGGCCTGGTTTCATCACATAACAGCATGCTTGAGTAAATATTTAAAGTCTCTGCCTAGATAAACCCATCTGCAAATCAGTTGTGAGGATTAAAACAGATAAACACTACAAAATGATTCCAACAGTGCCAGGCACACAAAAAGCACTCAATTGATATAATCAGTCACCATCTTCATGATCATAATTTTTCATAATCATTGTATTATCATCAACTTTTATAAAAGGTTGACAAAAACTTGCAAAAATGTTCCTAATATGTTAACTAGGAAAAATCAAAATATAACCTAATGCAACTACATAAAACATATTAGCAGGTGGGAATAACTACATAGCTATTTGCAAGAGTAAAAATAGTTATGTTACCATGAATTTTTTCCTAACAATAATATTTGTTTTTATATATTATTGTCTTAATTAAAAAATCATAGGATCTCTTCTTACTTTTAAACTTATCTTCCTTGCCTGCCAGTTAATTTTGCTCCACTTCATTTTTAGTTTGGTCAGTGAACATGTGCAGTGAAATTCCTCTTAGAAGACCTCTAGATTACTGCTACTGCACTAATCCTCTATTGACCATCCTTGCAAGATAGTTCTATCTCCAGTTGAATACTTTCAACTCTCTTTCACCCTAGGAAAGAGAGTTCTAATTGTTGGAAAATGTCTTCTTATGCTGAGCTTAAATCCCTCTGCCGTTATGGGCATTGATTACCTTCTAAAGCTGTACCAGTAATTCTAACAAGTTCTGAGAAAAATATCCCTTCACTTTTCTAATAGGGGATTTGAAGCAAGCCTAGTCAAACAACATGTCTATGGATGTGCATGTCTGTTTTATTCTGAACTTCAACAGTGGGAAAATAGTAGAGCATTAAAATAAAATGTTGTGGCTACTTTTTATTTATTTTAGGATTCTAATTTTAATGTGATTCATAATATTACATAAATAAATTATTTCTCTGAATGCTATTGGCAAATACATTTTTTCTGTTTTTAAATGTACAGTCAAAACAAAACTTAGATCCATAGCTGAAATATTTTGAAAGCATTTCCTGTTATTGATTATGCATGATGTTCATATTAAAATGTGTGTTACAAACTTCCAGTTTATAGATAATTAGGTTTTTAATCTTAATGTCTGGGTCTGTACAAATATGTTTAAAACTTTTTTAGCTTTTGAAAGGAGAAATGCTTTTTGGTACAACCACCTCGCAAATAGCCCAGCAGGAGAATTTTTGAAGAGCTCTGAATAATATAAAACACAGCTTACTAATCATAGTTATCTTGCTAGTAGGTTTTTCTTTTGCAAACACTGTTATACACAGTTGTTCCGAAGATTACTAAATTGCCACAAAGGATCATATATTGGAACTGAAGTATTTCTTCTCAATTTTTGGTAGTTTATCTTTATCCTGATTTTTATTTTGGAATATACTAAAATTGTAACACTGTCTAAACTTAAAATACCTATTTTATAAATACAATGTCTGGCAGGAGTTTAGTGTGTTTGTCATTTTAGACAAAGGGCATTTTATTTATCCATTTTTAAACTTTTTAAAATTTAAAGTTAAATAACTGGTGAAACGATAAATCTGCAGCATTGTGATTTTACCTCTTGGCAAGATTCTATGACCCTTAAGTCATATTTAGAGATTTAGGATTTTTTTCTTCCTTGAATATATAAAGACGAAACAGTGTGGAGAAAAGATAGAGTTCTAAAAATATATTCTGTAACAGTTAATATTTTCAGGGTGAAATGATTATTTCACCCTTGAGGTGACAGAATGAAAGGTCATTATTGTCAGTCTTAATGCCAGAATCATCAGGTAGGAAGTATTTATTTTTCTCTAAGCATTTTTCCTCTAATTTGTTCTGCTATTTAGAAGTTAGAAGAAGAGTAATCAAATTAACCAAGAAAAAGAATTTTGTGTGTTTTCACAAAGCAGCAAATAGTTTATTCAATAGATCGTTGGATACAACCAATATTTAGTAAGCATATACTTTGTGGTAAACTAGGTATTTCCATAAGCACATTTAATAATATGGATGAAAATTATTATATACATTAGCAGATGAAGAAACTTAGGCTAAAGGATTAAACAGTTTGCCTAAAGTCACATAATGCATTTGGAGCTGTAGTGTTAACGCAGGTAAGTTGTAACTGCGTAATTGTGACATTTCTTGTCCTACCATGCTGTTGCTACAATAATAACAGATAATCAAATTAACAATGTAAAAAATTAGAATTCATAGGAGACATTCCTGATGTAAAGGCTTTGAAAATTGCACACAGTGAACCTGTCTGACATTCTTCTAAAACAATTATAATATGACGTATTTAATGTGTTATACTGAAACACAAAATACTTTTGCACGTGAAATAAAAATTACTGCATAATTCTGTGTAACTACCATTTACCTACCTTTACACAAAGACCTCTATCTTCCTCCTCCTCCCCTCTGTCTCTGTTTCTCAGACACACACACACACACACACACACACATGAGTTTTCTTGACTTCGGAACTTAAATTTGGACATGGTACCAGTCTCTGCTAGTTTTGATAAGAAACTGCAGTGGCTGTGTAGAATTTCTTCTTTAGAAGTTGCTTAAATGATTTATGGAAAGGATTATAAGCAAATTTGGTGTTTATTGTGGTTGATATTTCAACCTTCAACTTGTGTGACCACACACACTTAAAAATTCATCATAATTTTCTTAAAGCAATATAAACTTGAAGTAATTCACCACTGATTTATTTTTATAAATAAATACAAAAAGATAAGTGTAAGTGTTTAGAGATATTGTGGCTTGAGTAGTTATCATATTATTGTTCAATTATTCTCCTTCTGGATATGTTAATAGATTTGAATTTGGCCACCTCAGCCACAATATGACCCTGACGTAATGTTTGATGGAGAAGAACATTTGCCCAACAGATCCAAGGGCCTTGAAACAAAACTGGAAAGCACTTAAAAAGTATTCCTTCTTTTACCTTCGTAAGTAAACTGTGGAATGCAGAATGAGAAGTGCACCTTAGGTATAATTTTGAAATTTTCTTTCTTTTCACCAAAACTACTTTTGCCACCTGCCCACCAGAAATATTTTTCCAAGTACACGTTCTCAGCAAATATCTTGCCCTTGTAGACATGGCTGAGCAATTCAGATTTTTATTTGGTTGGGTAATTCCCTAAAATGCCTCTATATTTCAAATGTAAGTTTCAGTTTGGCTTATTTCAGGGCTAGTGAGCCTAAGGATATTATCCAGGAATGAGTGGAATTTAGTATATTCTGATACACAGAGCCCATAATATTCTAGTTATAATAGACATAAAGAATTTCATATTGCTTTATTGACTTTTAAAATTACACTCAAGCAAGCACTAGCAGCTCATCATTTCCTCACCCGTTCTTAATATTCTGGGAGCAGAACATTACTTTAAGATTGAAAAGTGGAGTGAGCCCTATTTTTTTGAATGTCAAGAAATACAGGCAAAAAGACTGGTCAAAAACAATGCTCAAATAATAGTGATGCATATAACTTTTTCATGGTACCTGGACTTTTTGTCTATTGGAGTAAAAATAAGAGAATCATATTTTATATGTGAATTTTAAACCATAATTTAAATATTGATTTTTTTCATAAAGAAATTACTTATTAGATTAACAAATATTTAGGAGGCACCTGCTACATTCAATACATTGTATTTATCATTATAAGAATGCAAATATAAATACTAATGAGTTTAAGAGAAAAATTTAGCAAATATTAATGTCATCAGTTTTGCAAATAAGTAATCTTTTGAATATCTTTGGTAAAATGGGACAAAAATTATAAATGAGAAAATAAATTTTGAAAAATCCAATGTCTTCATTTTAGTCAAGCAAAAACCTCCTTTTTCAAATAAATGTTTACTAGATCTGCTATAAGGCAACACATATATTTGATATGAATTTTAAATTTTGTGCACCTTCTCATGAATATTAATGTAAATATTGCTTTAAAAATTCCAAAATGAGCAGCAGTGGAAAAAAGGAAAAGTTATTACTGGCTTGAATAAACTTTAGTTTTACTGATAGAGTGAAACAAATCAATGATCAGAAGTAAGACTCTGATTTGTGATGTAGGCTGTCAAGGAGTTCACAAACCAATGATAAAAAAAGGAAATGAGAGAGATAGTCTAAAATTTGTTTATAATGTAATAATACATCAGAAACTTTATGGAAGCCTTGACTCTCAAAGGTTCAACAGGCTAACTGGGAGAAAAAGAAAGGGAAGGGTTTTTCTTCTTTTTTTTCATTTTATTTTAATTTTTAAATTGACAGATAAAGTTGTATGTATTTATTGTATACAACATGCTGTTTTGAAGTATATACACACTGTGGAATGGTCAAATCTGGCTACTTAACAAATGTATTGTCTCACATAGCTATTCTTTTTGTGACGAGAACACAATATCCACTCTCTTCATTTCTCAAGAATACAATATATCATCACTAACTATGGTCACCATGCCGTACAACAGATCACTTGAATTTATTGCTCCTACCTAACTGTAATTATATATGCTTTGACCAATATCTCCACATCCCCTTCCCCCCAACTTCCCCCTCCTCTAATAACCACCATTCTACTCTCTATGAGATCAACTTTCTTAGATTCCACATATGAGTGAGATTGTATGCTATTTGTCCTCTCTGCATGGCTTGTTTCATGTAACATAATGTCTTCTAAATCCATCCATGTTGTTGCAAATGACATAATTTTGCTTTGTTTTATGGATAAATAGTATTCTAGTGTGTGTGCATGTGGGTGTGCATGTACAGACACTACAATTTCTTTATCCAATTATCCATTGATGATCATCCCTTAATGATTCCATATTTTGCTATTTCAAATAGAGGAAAAGGTTTTTCAAGCAGACATTAGGGATAGATCATTAAGGATTGTGGGAGTGGGGCTAGATATTGGGTCTTGTTAATCAGATACTCTCTGCATTTGGCATTATTTTCTCCAAAGCCTTCTATAATGAAGAGGAACCAGTGGAGGGGAAGTTTTGCTCCCTTACATCCATCTTCACTACTTTGACAATCTACTCTAATCCTATAAATGGAAACCACAATTTACACAGCATGGTACCACTCCCACAGAAAACAAGCTCTGGGGATTGCAGCTTTGTTTATTTCTGTAGTACTTTTGCTTTACTTCTGCTTCTGATCATCCTTTGCTCTATTCCTGTGTAGAACTGAATGCTGCACCTAAGACTTTGTGTCCCATTCTTCACCCAGGCTCACCATAAGACCACTTTTCTGGTTTTGATCTATTAAACTTTGTTTCTAAGATGGTGCAGCATTTGCTCCTGGCAACTCCAAGTAGTCATCATTGGGGGATGAAAACCCACTACTTTTGCATCAAATCCCACTTGTCTGGCCTTCTCAGCAACCCATCCCAACCTCAGGAACCTGCCACCTTCCTCTTCCATTTTGCATATACAGACGCCACCTAAAAATAATCACATACACAATCCAGCAATATCTCTTAAGTCCAGCTTCCCAAAATAGGGTGAACTGGAATGTGGTGGGAGATCAACACTTTTGGGTATGTAACTGAAATGCAACAGGTTTTCAAAGCAGCAGGCAGAATGTGATATGATTGGGAAAGTTCTTACAGAGTGAAGTAAAGTTTTCCAGGCATATATGAGTATATGTGTGTGTATAGAATTTAGGGACGATTAGAAGGACTATTCACACAGAAAGCCAGGCCATTACATTAGATGATGTTGGAAGTGATAAAGAATCAGACTAAATATGTGACTGAAGAATTTGAAACTAATCTAAATAATTTGAACTCTGAAAGAGTTTTTATGTTTTATTCTAGCCACCTATTCCTTTTCTCTATTTACTATTAAAACATTTCATTGCTTAACCGGCAGAAAGGAGTCATTTCCATCTAATCCCAAACTGTTTTTGCAAAGTGTATACCAGGCAGTTTTGCACATTCAACCTATGGCACATTTAAAACAAGGATTTTATTTTCATTGCAATTGTAGTTTAAGTTGCTAGAAGTTCAGTCAAATGAGTTTTGTATTAAACTGTTGAAGTCAATTTTGATTTTATCCAAATTAATTTGAAAAAGATATTGCATAGAGAAATATACACTTATGAATCACACATTACTTTATTTTTATATACCACATTTTATTCTTTTTGCATTTTCTTCCCCTAAATTATCCCTATGCTGTAAATAAGTGGTTTTACTTTTGTAAATGAGTGTCTGGAAGTAGTAAAGTTGTCAGGATCTCATATTCAATAAACCTTGCTAAAATAGAAAAAGTAGGATTCAGTGTTTTTTGGTTAGATCCAAGATTTTGTAGATGAAAGAGTTTAACTATTCACTGGCGAGGTAACTTATGTCAGGGCATTTGTGGGAAAACTCTCCTTTTTAACGTACATGACTCTTGGGTCTCTTACATAATTTTGAAAGTAAAAATAGTCACTGATAATATTTGATATAAAACTTAAAAATATGAAGGTGAAAATTTGTACATACACTAATTGACACATTATGAAAATGTTTTAGAATTGAGTATATAATTAATAAAATGAACATATATCCATTTTAAGATATCTATTTCAAAAATCTAGCTATTATATATAAATGATTCCTATTCATTTAATATTGTTAAATAAGTCCTGGTATTTACAATACATACTACACATTTGGGAAAAGGATGGCCTTTAAAAAAATAGATTCTGTGCTAGCCAAGAAAAACAGGCCAAAAGATAATTATCAAAATTTAATATATTTCTGAATAGTTATTTGATTTTCAAAGTATTTGGCAATATGTTAACAAACCTTTTGCCTTTAAAGAATTGTGTAGGTGAATTAAAACATTTTCAAAATCAACTCAATTTGATAATCTAAATTATCTCTTCTCACATTATTATTGCATCAATTTTCTCTTATCACATCAACTTTCATAATTCCATGACTTTGCTCACACTATTTTACATAACTTCTAATGACTTTTTCAGGGTTTGTAAAACCTACATATCTTTCAAAGAGTAGTACAAATGCCAGTTCTTCCTGCAGACACTTTGTAATCCATCCTAAAAGACAATATTTGTATTTACTTTTAATTGCAAGGAAATCATGATATAATATCCTTTGTAAAGTTAAAACATCACACATACCAATGTTCACTTTATATCAGCTAAAAATAACCCAGACACATTATAAAATTTTTTTTTTCAAAAATCAGATTGCTGTGGAAACAATGGAGACTGTGTGAACAAAAGTTCTGGAAAGGGGAGAACATTTTTGAGGTCAGCTGATGATTGCCAGCTAGGTTGCTTTTGAGAATATTGAAGATTACATACATAGGGCAAGGACTTCTGCTGAGAAAAAGAGAAAACAGAAGAGTGTGTAATATTAGACAAGGTTTAAGTGAAAACTTTAATATAGGAAGAGTCACAAATGCCCCAGAGGCATGGCTGATTTTCTTCACTGAATATTTGCTTTTTCAAAAAGCTACTAGAGAACTTGAGAAGTTAGACTGTATACTTCCAAAAGACAGAGGAAATATCTTGTGGTTCTATGATATTTAAGAAAAATTCTTCTGGAGAACACAAGTTTGTTCAAGGACGTGATAATGTTCTCACTCAAAATATGTGCCAGATTTCTAAATTGTATGGGGCAGGAGTTAGAAGAGCTGGACTGGAAAAATCTGAAGTAGATAGCTAGACTTTCTTCCTGTACTCTTTTGGGCCTGGAAAAAGTGCAGAAGAGCTGCACCCTACGTACTGAAGCAAACTATAGGTAGACAGAACCTTGCTGTAATGTACCACGGCCCCTTCTCAGCCTAATTACTGATAGGGTTCAGCTGATCATCTTAATCTGCTTAACAACTCAAAGAAATATTCTCATTTGTGGAAGATAATATCACAAAGAGCCTCTTGAATTTTATTACAATATCTGGTATAAAAATTTTACTAGTCTTATAAGAAAATCTGACAAAATAATCAACACAAATATACAGAAAGGAGTAAACTCACAGATGATTCTGATATTGGAGTAAATGGAAATAGATACTAAAATAATTGTGTTCATTAAAGCAAAGGAGGAAAAGATGCACAAGACAAAAGAATGAAAAATTTTACTAGTTAAATTTATAAAAAATGAACCAATGTACATTCTAGGAAAATAATACATTATTGGAAGTTAGTAACAATATATGTGTTTGATTGCAGATTGGATACAGCAATGGACAAGGTTAATAAAGTAGAAGAGAAGTAAGTAGATACAATCCAACTGAAGCAGGAAGAGCGAGAAAAATAAACAAATTCCACAGTGTAAGAGACATTTGGGATCTGTTCAAAGTTTTTATATATAAAATTGGATTCTTGGAAGGAGAGCAGAAAGAAAATGGGGCAGAAGCAATATTTAAAATGTAAATGAATAAGAATTTTTCCCAAGTAATAAATCACGTATACCAACAGATTGAATAATCTTAATGAACCCCAAGCAAAATAAATAGAAAGAAAACCACACCTAATTACATCATAGTAAAATTGTTAAAAACTGAAGACAAAGAGAAAATCTCAGAACCAGCCAGAGATGATAAATGATCTTAAAGAGTAATAATAAACAGCTGGCTTCTCAAGAAGAACACTGGAAGCCAGGACAAGATGGAATGGTATCTTCAAAAGGCTGAAGTAAATCACCCTTGAATTAATTACTTAGTAAAAATATCAAAAATAAAGGTAAAATAAAGCTTTTTTTAAATAAGAGAAAAACTGAGAAAACTGCCAGATTCCTGAATGAAAAGGATTTCTTTAGAGAAAAAAAGATAATCCCATTCAGAAATTCCAAATAAAATGAAAGGGTAAATGTGTAGGTAAATATAAATTAATATCAACAATACAAACAATTATTGTAATATATTCTCAAATTTAAAATATATTCAGAAGTAAAATGCATAGTAATAATAATGTAAATGGTGGGATAATATAAAGTGGAAAGAGTAAGTTTCTAGTGATAACAGGGAAATATTAAAGTAATATTTTGTTTGAGATGGTAAGTGATGATTAATTGCAATTGTCAACTGACTAGGCTAAAGAATACCTAAGTAGCTGGTAAAGCATTATTTCTGGGTATGTTTGTTGAGGGTGTTTCCAGAAGAGACTGACATTTGAATTAATGTACTAAGAAAGATCCACCTTCACCCAGTGTGGGTGAGCACCATCCAATAGGCTGTAGTCACAGATAGAACAAAAAGGTAGAGGAAAGGCAAATTTGCTTTCTCTTCTGGAGCTGGGACATCTACCTTTTCTTGCCCTTAGACACCAGAACTCTAGGTTCTCAGGCTTTCAGCCTCAGTCTGAGAGGAATACCTGGTTCTCAGGCCTTCCAACTTGGACTGAGTGATGCTTCTAGGTTTCCTTTCTCCAGCTTAAAGATACCATATTGTAGGACTTCTTAGCTTCCAGAATTGCATGAACCAGTTTCCATAAGAAATTACCTTTTATATATTTATACTTTATATATCTATATCTATCTATGTCTATATCTATGTCTACTATTGGTTCCATTTCTCTGGAAAACTCTAATACACGGTAGTACAATAAGGCTGCATTCTATAATGTGTAGGGTAGTGATGCTTATAGTCCCCAGACCAGCAGCATCAGCATAAATAGAAAATTTTCTAGAAATGTATATTCTTGACCCCATCCCAGACCTCCTGAATCTGAAACTCTGGGGAAAGTGCTTTAGCAAACCTCTATTTTAACAGCTATCCAGGTGATTCTGATGCATGCTAATATTTGAAATCAGATTGAATATATATTATATATAAAATATGTATATATAATAATGTATAACTAAAACATTACTAGAAATAAAAGAATAAAAATAATGTATCCAAATAAAAGAAAGGAAAAGGGTGCAACCCAGGTGGACCAAATTAAAATTAGATGCTAGTATGGTAGTAAAATCTAAAATATATTAATTATATTAAATATAAGTTTAACAAAAATACTCCAAGTCAAAGATTAAGATCAGACTGGATTAGAGAATAAAACTCAACTATATGTTGCTTACAAAAGCCACACTTTAAATATAGAACACAAAAAATTTGAAAGCAAATGGGTTGAAATAGATATCATACCTAAACATTAACCAGAAAGAAGGTGACATTTCTATTCTAATACCAGACTAAGTGGCCGTTCAGTCAAGAGACATTGCTAGGTATCAAAAGAGACATTTTATAGTGATAGAAATTCAACTCAAAAGAAATATATCATACTCCTAAATCTACATGCACAAAATAACAGATCTTGAATATATAGAGAACAACGAATAGACAAAGCTATAATCATAGTGGGAAACTTTAATATACATCTCTCAGTAGCTGATTGAACAGACAGTAAAGATATAGAAGATATGAAAAAATTAACACACTTGACCTAAATGGCATACATAGAACAATGTTCAACGTCTTCAGTATATACATACACATATACAAATATATATACATGACATTTACCAAAACAGCTCATATGCTATATATTAGGAAACAAGAAAAGCCTCAAGAGATTAAAAATATTCTAAGAATGGTCTTTGAGCACACTGAAATTAAACTAGAAATAAATAACCAAAAGAGGATGTAGAAAACTGAAACTAACAGGAAATTAAAGAGTATATTTAAATAATCCATTTATTGCACATAGTATCAGAACTGATATTAGTTAAAGCATAAGATATCAAATTATTAAGCTACAGCTGAAGCAGGCATTACAGGAAAATGTATATGCTTCAATTCATGTATTAGAAAGCAGAAACACTGCTATGAAGTTTGCAAAATAATAAAACATTTAATCTAAGCAAAGTAGAAAAAAATAATGCAGATAAGTTCAGAAATAAAATAGAAACTGTATGTCTTATAGGGAAAATTAACAAAGACAGTTGGTTATTGGGAAAAAAAAATACATAAACCCCAGTGAGTCTGGATAACAACAACAACAAAAAAGATAATAATACACAAAGCAACAATATCTAGCATAAAAAAGGATATTTTTTTGCCAATTTTAGAGATTTTAAAAAGAAAAGAAAATGTTAACATCTTTAATGAATTTAAACAAATGTATAATGAAAATAAGTTTCTTAAAACAAATATAAATTTCCAAAATAGATAAAGAATAATGTCTCAGGAGGTTTGTATTTATTAAAGAAACTGAATTCATTATTTAAGAAATGCTAACAGGAAAACATAAGCCTGGCCTGACCAGTAATGTATTCTAAAATTTTAAGAAAGAAATAATAAATATTTTGATCCTAATATTTCAGAGAAAAGAAAAATTTGGAACCCTGCCTCTTTTTAAGAGAACAGCACAACTTTTATTAAAAACCTAGCAAAGATGTTAAAAGAAATAAAAGTTATAGATTGAATTTTTAACTAAATAGATTTAAATATTTTATCTAACTAAATCTAGGAATACATAAAAAAGGAAACTATGCCATAACCAGTTAGCTTATATTCCTGGAATTCAAGATTGGTTTAAGGTTCAAGAATCAATGAATGAATTTCATCCTATTAAGAGAAAAATCAGAAAACCCATATGATCATGTTGATGCAAAAATATGTTTTGATAGAATTCAACAAAGTCATAATAATAAAGGAACCATTTTTAGCAGATAGATACACAGAGTCTTACAAATAAATCTACAATATGATATGCAATATTGAGGTATTACATTCTTTCCCCTCAGAGACTTAGAATAAAATAAGCCCACTATCACTCATGTTGTCAATACTGTACTAGAAGTTCTAGCCAGAGCAAAAAACAAGAAAAAGAAACAAGACATAAACCAGAAATTTGGAAATCATCATTATTATAAAATGATATGCTTCTATATATAGTTATTTGCAAACTATGAGGGTTATTAAGTGAAGTTAGCAAGGTTGCTGATAAACGATCAATTTTCCAAAATCAATTACATTTCTATATGCTAGTCTCAAACAAATAACAGTATAATTTAAAATAGTAGCTAAAATCATAAACACCTAGGAATAAGTATAACAAAATATGTGGGAGATCTTTATATTAAAGAATATAGTGATACAAACTACAGAAGACTTAAGTAGGGAAGGTATATACCTTATTTATGGATTGGAGGATTAAATATTTTGGAGAAGCCAAATCTCCCTAAATTATCAATGCATTTAATACTGTCCCAATAGAAATTATAGCAGGTATTTCCATGGAAATTCTAAAATTCACATGGAAATGGAAAGGTCAAGAATAGCAAAGACCTTGTATAGCCAAAGCAATCTTAAGTAAAAAGAATTAATGGGGAGGTATCAGCCTACCAGACTTCAAGCTGTACTACGAAGCAATAATAATTAAAACACCTTGGGACTGGCAGAAGAACAGAGACATAGATCTTTGGAACAGGACTGAGAATCCAGAGATGAAACCATCCGCATATGGTAATCTAATCTTTGACAAAGCAGACAAAAATATACATTGGGGGAAAGAATCTCTTTTCAATAAATGGTGCTGGGAAAACTGGTTAGCTACATGCAGAAGAATGAAACTTGATCCCTACCTTTCACCTCTCACAAAAATCCACTCAAGATGGATAACAGAATTAAACCTAAGGCATAAAACCTTAAGAATTTTAGAAGAAGATGTCAGGAAGACCCTTTCAGACATCAGCCTAAGCAAAGAATTGTTGAAGAAGACACCCAAAGCAATCACTGCAGCAACAAAAATGAGTAAATGGGATCTGATCAAATTGAAAAGCTTTTGTACAGCTAAGGAAACTATCATTAGAATGGGAGAAAATATTTGCTCTTTTCACATCCGATAAAGGGCTGATAACAAGAATCTATCTAGAACTTAAAAAAATTAGCAAGAAAAAATCAACCCCATGAATAAATGGGCAATGGAGATGAATAGAAATTTCTCAAAAGAAGACAGAATAATGGCCAGCAAACAATAAAAAAACGCTCAACATCTCTAATCATTAGAGAAATGCAAATCAAAACCACAATGAGATATCACCTAACCCCAGTAAGAGTGGCCTCTATCAAAAAATCCCAAAACAACAAATGCTGACGAGGATGTGGAGAGACAGGAACACTCTTACAGTGCTGGTGGGACTGCAAACTAGTGCAACCTCTGTGGAAATGAATTTAGAGATACCTCGAAGAGCTAAAAATAGAAATACCATCTGATCCAGCAATAGCACTTTTAGGCATCTACCCAAAAGAGCAAAAGACATTCTATAATAAAGACATTTGCACCTGAATGTTTATGGCAGTACAATTCATTATTGCAAGGATGTGGAAACAACCTAAGTGCCCGTCAATTCATGAGTGGATTGTTAAAATTTGGTATATGTATACAATGGAATATTACTCAATTATAAGAAACAACAGTGATCTAGCACCTCTTATATTTTCCTGGCTTGAGCTTGAGCTCATTATCTGAAGTGAGGTAACACAAGATTGGAAGAATAGGCTCCACTTGTACTCGCTATCAAATTGGTACTGACTGATTAACACAATGGTGCTCATATGGTAGTAATATTCTCCAAGGATTGGGGGTTGGAGGTGTAAACTCACAACTATAGGACACGGTGTGCATTGTTGGGGTGGGGAATAGCAGGCCTCTAACCCCCGCTAGGGAGAGGCAATGATATAAAATGTAACAAAAATGTTTGTACCCTCACAATATCCTGAAATAAAAATTAAAGAAGACTATATTTTTGAATAATAATAAAAAAGAATAGCCAAGGCAATCCTGCAGAAATACAACAAACCTGGAAGATTTATACAGTCAGGATCCAAGGCATACTGGAAAGCTATTAAGAATATTTGGTTTTATTTCAAGTTGGGGAGGGGAAAATAGCAGATAGAACAAAATGAATCTAGAAAGACACCTGCTATTGTCTGAATGTTTGTGACCCCCGCTCCAAATTTATACATTGAAATGTATTCCTCAATGCAATCGTATTAAGAGGTGGTGACAATGGAATGAATAGTGCCCTTATCAAAGACACCTGAAGGAAATTGTTTGCTCCTTCTGTCATGTGAGACTGTAGTAAAAAGATGTCAGTCTATATGGAAGAGGGCCCACACCAGAGAAGAATTGGCTAATGCCTTGATCTTGTGTTTCCCAGCTTTCAGAACTCTGAAAAACAATTTCTGTTATTTATAAGTCACTCATTTACCATATTTTTGTTATAACAGCCTGAATAAATTAAGACAACACCTTCATGTGCAATTACTTGATTTATGACAATGCAGTGTTTTTGATGTGCTAAATCAATTGGGTATTCATATGGGACAAAAAGAATCTTGACTCTTTCTTCATATCATATGCAAAATTTAATTCTAGATAGATTACAAATTGGATTACATGTTTAAATATAAAAGGTAAAACAATAAAGATGACATAAAGGAAAACGTAGTAAACCATGTTTGTGACCTTAGAACAGGCAAAGACTTATCATATAGAGCCTTCAAACCACTAATTATAAAAGAAAAAGTATTAATAAATCAGATTATATCAAAATTAAGAACTTCTGTCATCAAAAGTCACAATTAAAGGTGAATTTATAACTCCAGAGTAGCAAATATTTGCTATTTTTGATGAATGGCTCAAATCCAGAATATATAGATTAGCCTCAAAAACCAATAACAAAAAGAAGGGACACACAAGAGAAAAATGACCAAAAGACTCAAATAGATACTTCACAAAAGAGTATTTTGAAATGTCCAATAAGTCTATGAAAAAATGATCAACTTCATTACTCATCAGAGGAATGCAAGTTGAAACTATAATAAGATGCAATACACACCCACCAAAATGAATAGCATGAAACGTCTGAAAATACCAAATGTTGGTGAGGATGTGGTTAGCAATCAGAACTCTTACACACTGTTGATTGGAATGCTAATTGGTTGAACAAATATATGACAGTGTCTACTAAAGCTGAACACATACATACATACATACACCATCAACCAGCCGTTCCAGTACTTGTTATATGCCCCCTCCCCAAATGTATGCATTTTTTTATTAACCAAAAGACATGTTCTAAAATGTTCATAGAAGTGCTATATGTAATAATCTCAAACTGAAACCTATACAGGTGTTCAACATTACAATGGATAAATAATGACAAATTTACAATGAAATAGCATCTATTCAGCAAAGAGAATGGGAAATACGTAACTACACGTACCTTTGTGGATAAACATTACAACATAATATTGAGAGAAAGAAGTCAGACACAAAAAAAGAACGTTTTGTACAATTCCATTTAATTGAAATAAAAATTAGACAAAGTTATCTATGCTGCTAGAAGGCCACATGACTAAAATGGGACGTGAGAGGGACTTTTCTAGTGTTAATATCACATAGGGGTGTTCAGTTTATGAAAATTCATCAAGCTGTACACCATGGAATGCTCTTTACCTATGTGCGTTATGCCTCAATAATGTGTTAAATGTCAGAGATAAAGCTAAACTCTAACTTTACCACCACCTCTAATAATGATGTTTTCCCTTCCTTTCTCTGGGTAAACTAAGCAAAACAATTTCTTGTTGAACAATATAGCCAATCTTCTGAATAAACAATAACTAATGAACATCTCGAAATGGCTACATGACTTATAACTGAGCAGATAATTTTCAAATCAATCAATGAAGTGCTGGCTGATGTTACATACATGTCTGTGTACTCCTAGAAAAATATATGTTATTTCTAAGTGTGTAGATCTTTATTTTATATAAATGACATAAAACTTTGTCATTTATATATATATTTTAATATATACAGATCTACTTCATTCTTCGATAATTTAGTCATTCACATCCTGTGATGGGTATTTACTGAGTAAATTTAATTCTAATATTTACTCTTTTATAAAAGTCTGCACCAAACACCTTTACACATTCTCTTCCGTGCTAATATAGAGCTGTTTTTCCAAGATAAATGTCCACAAGACAAATTGCTATATAATAGGATATGTTTATTTTTAGTTATGATATATTAAATATATTACCAATTTTACCACACTCAATTTATATTCACAATAGCAGTATTTAAGGGTAATAGTTTCTTCACACCTTTTCAATCTTTTTTTTTCCTTTTTTGTGGGGGGGAGGGTACAGCATACTTATTTTAATTTGAATTTCCATGGGCATGCTGAGTAGTTTTTTTATTTTTTGACATTCTAACTTCAAGACTGAGTCTATACTGGAGTCTTCTACTCCATATACTAAATCTATAAAAATGATAGAAAAGAACATATAACAGCTGAGATGGAAAATGAGAAGAAGGAATCTTAGCAGATCAGAGGCTTAAAAAATACAAACCAGATTTAATCCTCCATTCACTTTTCTTCTTCCAGCACATTGCTTGAGCCTGTATTTTGGCACCAATTTAATTCTGTTTACAACTGTAGTTGGCTAGTTTTATGTCTATCTGGTCCCACTGGTTGGTAAGCAGAACATGAAAAACAGTGTTGAATTATTTTTTCCAGGAATTATTGAATATACAAGAAGGCTCTGCCCATTTTAGACATTTAATAAATGTGTGGAATAATGTAACATTAAGATTGGGAGGAAATCTTTCCAACTGGATATACTAGTTTTAAAGTTCTCTGAATTTACTTGCCAAAGCCTATTAATATTTTTATAATTTAAAACCAAAGCTATTCTTAAAAAGACCATACAAAATAGTTGCATAGAAACATATTGTTTCATAGTACTAAAATGATAGCTTTCTGAGTGTGTAATCCATAAGACAAAGGAAAACATAAGAAAAATAACTCTGTTTGAAATAGGCTTTGTGAATTCACTTTTCCTGAGCAAAATTTGCTGGAAGAATTTAAGAGTTTCATATGTGATATTAGCCTATGGCAGAAATACCTGGAGAATTTTCAGAGGACTTCTCCACTGTAGACATTTCCAATAAATATTTTCATAAAATACTTATCAAACACACGCCACAATTGAGATAGGATGAATCTTTGCACTAAAAGGGGAGACATATGTTGAGGTGACTAAATTGGATGATTATATATCTTTAAAAATTATTATCTAATAAGTTACTGTTTTTGGTCCCCAAATTGTGACCTAAAAATAAATTACTACTTTTATCAATAATAGTCCAAACATAACTAAAAATGTTGACCTAAAGTGTTTATTAGCATATCACACAAGTAGTTGTTTATTTTAGAAGTTATTTTAAAAGCATGAAAGGACAGAAAAAGTTTTTAGTCCAAATAAACATTATATTTTCAGCACCATAATTATTGTCATTTACAGTGCTGTAAAGCTTTAATCCAGGGGAAACTCATCAGTGGAATATGACTCAGTTTGATCTAAAAGTCCTTGAGAAGAGAACTATCTGCAGATGGTTGCTCATCTGCATCTCGTAATTACAGTATATGTTCACACTCTAATAAACCTAAAAATGTATGAAGACCAATATAGCCAATCTTCTGAATAAGCAATAACTAATGAACATCTGGAAATGGCTACATGACTTATAACTGAGCAGATAATTTTCAAATCAATCAATGAAGTGCTGGCTGTTAATCTCTTAGTATAAGTACTATAGTACCACCTAGACATTTAAAAATCACTAGGCCCATTCAAAACATTTATTTGTGTAAATTATAATATTCTCTAATTCTAAATAAGTCTGTATGGAATGGTACTTTGTGGAGATAGACAAGCACATGATTTGGTTAGTGGCTGGAAACATTGGTAAAATAATTCTGGGAAAACAGACTAGTTAGTGGGAAGATAAGCAAGTTCTGTTCATACACTTCCTGGAGCTGCAGCTCAGCCACAGCGAGAAGCTTCCCCAGAAATAAAAGCTCAGACAGGGCCACTCAGGGATAGCCTCACTTCCAAGGACACCTCACTTTCTGGTGTCTTTCTAATTTGGTTGCACTCAACATTATTGTAGCCTTTGGGCAAAATGAATTGTTAAACTTATTCACTGGGAAACCTGACATTCTCAGGTGATGGTTTTCTAAATTTGCTGTTTCGGCTTAGTGCTCTGGGCTCCTGGCTTTCTAACCCCGCTTCAGGTAGCTCTGCTTTTACTTGTTTTATATTTTAAAATGCCATTAATGCTTTGTGTTAATAAGGCATTAGAAAAAGGCTTGAAACCATAGAAAAAGGCTTGAAACCTATTCTTATATTTTAAAGAAGATAGATAAATGCTAGAAACCAACTGGTGGATCCTTAAATATGAAATTACAAGAAAATAATTCAACAGGCCTTAAGAGTACCTAGTATTTTTTTGAAAGAAGACTTGTCTGGTACTCCAATGAATTTCACACTGGAGACAAACTTTTTAACCTACAGGAAACATTGGGATGGCTCTTATATAAAGAAAAGGCAATACATAAGGTCTTTAAAAAAAATCAAAATAGAACTACCATATAACCTAGCAGTCCCTCTTCTGAACATAGCCAAATCTAGAAAAATAAAATCAGTACCTTGAAGAGATATCTGCACTAACATGTTCACTGCAGTAATTTTCACAATAGTGAAGATATGAAAAAATGTAAATGTCCATCAATGAATACATAGATAAAGAAATTGTGCTGTCTCTCATACACACAGTAGAATAGTATTTAGCCTTGAAAAGGAAGATATTGCCATTGCAGCAATACTGATGAACCTAGAGGACATTATGCTAAATGAAATGTCAGTGAAGTAAAAATACTGCACTATCTTACTTATGTGTGGAATCTTAAAAAAAAAATTAAAAACTCAAGCACATAGAAACAGAGAGTAGAATGGTGGTTGCCAGACATGGAAAGGGGGAGGAAATGGGCAGAGGTAGGTTACATGGGACAAATTTGTAGTTAAGTAGGATAGAAAAGTCTAGAGATCTATTGTATAGTGGGAGGACTTTAATATATTTGATATTAAAAATTTTCTAAGTGAGTAGATTTTAGGGGCTCTTACCTACCTGTACATACACACACACACATAGCACACACAGATAATGATGGAAAGTTAAAAATATGTTAAATTGCTTGTTGATAATCTTTTCACTATGGATATGCATATTAACATATCATGTCTTGCACCTTAAATATGTTACATCTAAAAAGGCACAAATATGCCACATTTTGTTAATCCACTAATGAATTGACGGGCACTTGGGTTGATTCCACATCTTTGCAGTCGTGAATTGTGCTGCAGTAAACATTCAAGTGTTGGTGTCTTTTTAACAAAATAACTTCCTTTTCTTTGGGTAAATACCTAGTAGAAGGAGTGCTGGATTAAATGGTTGGTCTACTTTTAGTTCTTTGAGGAATATCCATATTATTTGCCATAGAGAATTTACTAATTTGCAGTCCCACCAACAGTGTGTAAGCATTCCTTTCTCTCTGCATCCATGCCACATCCATTTACTGATTTTGGACTTTTTAATAAAAGCCATTCTGATTGAGGTAAGGTGATATTTTATTGTGGTTTTAATTTGCATTTCCCAGATGGTTAGTGATGTTGAGAATTTTTTCATGTTTATTGGCCATTTGTTTATCTTCTTTTAAAAAGGTTCTGTTCATGTCTTTTGATCACATTTTAATGGGCTTGTTTGTTTTTTTCTTGCTGATTTGCTTGAGTTCTTTGTAGATTCTTGTTATTAGCACTTTTTTGGATATAGAGCTTGCGAATATTTTCTCCCATTCTCTAGGTTGTTTATTTACTCTGTTGATTATTTCCTTAGCCCTCAAGAAGCTTTTTAATTTAATCAAATCTCATTTATTCATTTTTGTTGTTGCTTGGTTGCCATTGGGGTCTTCTCCATAAATTCTCTGCCTAGGCCCATATCTAGAAGAGTTTTTCCAACATTTTCTTCTAGGGTTCTTATGGTTTTATGGCTTACATTTAAATCATTTATACATCTTCAATTAATTTTTGTGAGTGGTAAGAGATATCGATCCTGTTTCATTCTTTTGCATGTGGCTATCCAATTTTCCCAGCATCATTTATTGAATAGGGCTCATTTCCCCAGTGTATATTGTTAACTGCTTCATCAAAGATCAGTTAGCTATATGTGGATCATTTTATATGTAGGTTTTCTGTTCCATTGTTCCATGTCTCTATTTTTGTACCAATGCAATGTTGTTTCAGTTACTATAGCGTTGTAGTATAATTTGAAATCTGGGAATGTGATGCCTCCAGATTTGTTCTTTTTGCTTATGATTGCTTTGGCTGTTTGAGCTCTTTTCTGGTTCCACACGAAGCATAGAATTATTTTTTATAGATCTGTGAAATATGCCATTGGTATTTTGATGGGGATAGCATTGAATCTGTAAATCACTTTGGGTAGTATGAACATTTTAACAATGTTGATTCTACCAATCCATGAGCATGTGTTTTTCCACTTGTTTGTATTATCTGTGATTTCTTTCTCATGTTTCATAGTTATCTTTGTAGAGATTGTTCACCTCCTTGGTTAAGTACATTCCTAAGTATTTTATTTTCTTTGTAGCAATTGTGAATGTTATTGAGTCTTTGATTGGACTCTCAGATTGACTGTTATTGGTATATAGGAATGCTATTGATTTGTGTACATTGATTTTGTAACCTGAGACTTTGCTGAATTTATTTATCAATTCCAGAGGTCCCTTGGTGGAATCTTTGGGGCTTCTAAATATAAGATCATATTGTCTACAAAATGACAGTTTGACTTCTTTTTTCCTGATTTGGATACCCTTAATATTTTTCTCTTGTCTGATTGCTATAGCTAGGACTTCCAGAGCTATGTTGAATACAAGCAGTGACAGTGGGCATCCTTGTCTTGTTTCAGTTCTGAGTGGAAATGTTTTCAACTTTTCTCCATTGAATATGATGCTGGCTGTGGGTTTGTCATATATGGCTTTTATAATTTTGAGATATGTTCCTTCTAAGCCTAGTTTGTTGAGGGTTTTTATCATGAAAGGGTGCTGAATTTTGTCGAATGCTTTTTCTGCATCTATTAAGATGATCATATGATCTTTGTTTTTGCTTCTGTTTATGTTGTAAATCACATTTATTGTTTTACATATGTTGAACTATCTTTGTATCCGTGGTATGAAGCCCACTTGGACATGTTCGATTATTTTTTTGGTAAGCTATGGAATTTGGTTTGCTAGTATTTTATATTACTCAGGCATAAAAAAAGTATGATTTAATTAATGCCTTTGCAACAATTTGGTTGGAACTGGAGGCCATTATCCCAATTGAAGTATCTGAAGACTGGAAAAAGAAATACCACATGTACTAACTATTAAATTGGAACTAACTGATGAACACACATGTGCACAGAAGGAAGTAAAACTCAGTGGAAATCAAGCAGGGGGTTGGGGGGAATAAAGGATGGGCAATAAATCTACCTAACGGGTACAACGAACACTATCTGGGTGATGAGCACACTTATTGCCCTAACTCAAGCATTATGAAAGCAATCCACATAACCAAAAACATTTGTACCCCCATAGTATTTTGAAATTAAAAAAAATAAACCAAAAAAGGGTGTTTAAATGTTTACATTAAAAAAATGAAAAAGGTACACAATGAAAATAATAATGAAAATGATAATAATAATTATTTGGAGCTTCGATATGATTACCACATTGTTGGTTTTCCTAACTTGAAATTCCACCTCTCTCCTAGGTTTTGGATAAAAAAGGAGAATGTGAAGGAAATAAAGGAGACATCACCCTTTTTATAAATTCAGTTGTAGACATTGTGTTAATCACTTAATAGGCATTATCTTATTTAGTCTTTACATTATCTTATTTAGTCTTTATAGCAACTTGTTTAATCTTTATAAAAATAGTAGGTACCATTTCTATCCCAATTTAATAAATAGAGTAACTTGGCCTGGACAACTAGATCCTTCAAAACCTATAAGCAACAACATCTTGGTTCTAAAATCATTTCTTTTTGCCTTCTCTTTATAAGTAGATGGTACTTCAAAAGGTTGAAGTGTGTGACACTATGTTTCTAGGCTAGCCCTATTCAATCTTATGTTCATTTTTTTTTTAAGGAATATGAAGAGCAGCAAAACTCTGCTGTTCTTATAGTGAATTCAAAACTGAAGTGCCTATTACTTTAGATATATAAATATGATTTAAAAAATCTTTTCAACTAACATGGTGGTCAAAGCTTATGTTTTTTTCCAAGTAGACAGTTCTCACTGCATCATTTCTTTTGGTGTATTAGATGATGCAAAAGGCAAAACATGCCTTTTCCTTAAAAATTAGTATGAGCTTCCCATTCCACACTTTAGGTTTTTACTTTATTATGAATTTTAATTTGTACGTTAATATTCACCTATTTTCTAATCTATCAACTAGTTGCTAAGAAATAAAAACCTTTGGCTTTATTTGTTTAGAAATAGGTGATTTTATTTCCTTCACCAGATGTGGTTATCATTTGGGTCTTTACAACAGTTTCCATAGTCCTAAATCTAATAAATTTATTTTGGATGTCATTTAAAAGTATTTTTTTACCTGATCATGACAAATATTAATAGCCTTCATCTAGCATTTTGGACTTGATATTCAAAATATCATACTTGGTTTCTACAATTACATATATTCTACTGGCCAAGTGGTGCTGCCTCAATTTCATGAAACTGAAATAAATAACCTCTCTCATAGGTTATAGTTTACACCATGCATTACAATGGCTATTATTATAAACTGAATTGTGTCCCCTTAAAATTCATATGGTGAAGCCCTGGCTCTCAGTTCCTTAGAATGTGACCGTATTTGGAGATAGGGCCTTTAAAGAGGTAATTAAGGTTAAATGAGGTGAATGACATCATGAGAGTGGGTCCCTGATCTAGTATGATTGGTGTCCATCCATATGAGAAGATGAAGAGACAGCAGGGACATGTGTGCATGCACAGCACAAAGGTCATGTGAGGACACAGCGAGAAGGCAGCAATCTGCAAGATAAGGAGAGACTGCAGGAGAAAACAAACCTGACAATACCTTGATATTGGACTTCTGGCCTCCAGAACTATAAGAAAATAAATTTCTGTTTTGAAAGCCACCCAGTCTGTAGTAATTTGTTATGGCCACCCTAGCAAACTAATATAGCTATACATGGTTTATTAAAATTCCAGTTTGTATAATTCAGTCTAGATATACAAGAACAATCTGCATTTGGACAAAAAAAATTAACAGCTTACTTCTCTACCCTTCCTCACCCAACAACTTATGAGGCAATGTTTAAGCACTATGGAAAGATATCCAAATAAAAGAGTGTTCTTCATCTACAAAATATATATTTTATTTTTTCCTATTCTATTTTAGAGGAGATCATGATGATAAACATTATGCTCAATTACTGAGTGTCTGAATTATGTGACATTGAATATTTTAGACTCCAAATCCAAAACATATAAAATCATCAAACATTTACAAAGTACCTAATAATGGATGGTATGCACTGTAGTCCCAAACAAAACAAAACCAATCTCACCCCTCCATTCCCTCCAATCCATTCTTCTCCTCAGAAGAGTGATTTTTCCAAAATGCATTTGATCATGTCACTTCTTTGCTTAAAGTCCTTTCAATTGTTTCCCCATCAATTAAAGATAAACTACAAACTTTTGAGCATGGCACAGAGTCTACAGTAACTCACCACCTTTCCAACCTCCCTCTCAGTGCTGTTCAACTCATGCTCTGCAGTCTAGCCATGCTGAATTCCCTGCACCTCCCCACCCTGCTATGTTCCTGGGTTCTCTCATTTGCCATTTTGCCATTCCTCTCTCTGAAGTTGTTTTTCCTCAACCACATCATGCTTGACGAACATATGTAGTGGCTAAGATTATGGACTCTAGGGCTAGACTTTGTGGGTTTAAACCCTATTCTGTCACTTATCACCTGGAGGACCTCTCTCTGCTTCTGCATTCTCTTCTGTATGATGATAAAATTAATATCAAAATTAACATCTTGGGATTATTAACATAATAAGTTCATGCCTGTAAAAAGAACACTATCTAACCCATTATAAGCACTCAATAAGTGTTAGTCATCAAATTCCTGCACAGGGATCTCCCTTTCTAGACAATTCTGCCTGATCCCTTCCTTCAGTCTGGGTTAGCTGCCCTGCATGTGTTTCCCTGTTTCCATATACATATCACATTCTATTTCAGTTGAATATTACAATAGCCTCTGTGATACAAACTATAAAGAGGAGAAAAATAAGTTCTTATTTTTCATTGCATTCCCAGAGCCTATCATTGTACCAGACATATAGCAAGTGCTCTATAAGTATTTGTGATAATTGTGGATAAGTGAATAAATCAATGGAAGAGAAACGTTTGATGCAAAGATTGAAAATGCTTAAATATCTAAGAGAGATGTGTTTATACATAACATAATTTATCTAGAGTGATCATTTCCAATTCTGCCACCCACTGGTGTTTTTAAATATTGATCCACAGACAGTAATTTTCCATTATGAAACCAACACAAGGTTTATTAATAAAAATTTTGACATTATAAAAAGGTAAAAATAAATGGTAAAAATACCTATAATCACCCAAATATAGCTATTATTGATAATTTAATATACTTATTTTCTTAAGTATGAATTTATATAATATATATCACTTTAATCAAATTGTATCTATAATTTTTGTCCCTTCATTTAAAAAATTAATGTAAATATATTATTAGAATATCTTTGTAAGCATTGTTACACAGTCCATTCACAGATGAACCATTGAAATCTTAAATTTTTTTTACTATAAGTCCTTTGGATTTGACCAGTTTTGTTAGATTGTAAGTAAAGACCTTAATAAAAATCTTTAAAAAGGAATCTTGTTTCTGAATATAGAATTATTCCTTAGAATGCTGAGTAACTGAATACAAAGTTGTTGAACATTTTTCAGAGACTTCAAACCTACTCATATACTTATTTCCAAGAGATTCTACTAACACATACTTCTATTAGAAGCTTTCATGTGCGCTCACCAGAGCTGGATTGTACATTTATTTAAATCTTCAAATTTGAAAAAGCAAAATTCATCATTGCTTCTATTTCTTCATATTTTAGACCCTCATTATTTTGTAAATGTTTTATAGTATTTCAAATTATCTTTATTAAGAAGGTGTTTACTTATCAAATATATGCTTTCTTTGAATCAGTAACTTCATCCCTCCTTTCTTTGTCTAGTGTGCTGTTTACTTATATCTTTCTAGTAAAGAATTAACAATTTTCTTGTGTATTAAGCCTTCTTACGACAGTTATCATGAATTAACAACAATGGTATTTAATTCCATTATTGATAATTATTTTTCCTTTGGTAAATTGGATAGGAGAGTAAAGAAAATCAGAAAACCACAGGTACAAAGGAAGAGAATGGAATGCTACCTTGGAAGGATGTCTTGCTGCCACATTCCAATGTCTCCTCTTCTTTTATCAGGATTAGAAGTTAAGTTAAATTTAGCAAAAATAAAATTGTGGGGGACAGTCTCCTCCTAAATACATTCACAAGGAGCTGGTGCATAAAAATAAGACTGTCTAATGATTAATAATTGATGAGAATAATTATATTCACTGCTATAGGAAATTCTATGTGAGAAGCCAAATTATTGTAAAAAGTTGCTGAGTTACCATGAAGTTAGAAAATGGAGAGATAATTGCAACATCTTTGCGGTCAGTGTTATTGAGCCATGAATAGAGTGCAGCCTTCCTTTCTGTACATATAGAACCTATGATCCTGTTCACGGAATGATCTCTTGTTATCTCAACAGTTGTCCCTCTATTCTTACTTTTTTCCTATGTTCACAGAAGAGAAATCCACTTTTTGATAACACATT
Source organism: Lepilemur ruficaudatus (assembly GCA_963574885.1). NCBI lineage: Eukaryota > Metazoa > Chordata > Mammalia > Primates > Lepilemuridae > Lepilemur > Lepilemur ruficaudatus. The sequence continues at coordinate 32,483 of CAUYRT010010118.1, forward strand.
CTCACATTAGGTAAGTTGATATTTACACATTGTAGAATGCAGTTCAGCTGTCTGACAGTCACTTTGTCTTAGGATAAAGATGATGATAATGATGATGCTTTGGTGGCTAAAATGATGATGATGAGCTAGTGTGTTGTGTTTTCCTGTTTTGATCCTCTGTGAGGTATATTTATAGTTTAACTCAATAATGACATCTGATTTTCTTTATCTGTGAGTTTATGGCTAGCTTCAAGAGGGAGGCACCTCACATTGCTACCACGTAATTTTTAAAAAGTCCATGAATATTAACTTTTTTGATCATCACTATAATATTGATATGATATATAATAAATGCTTCTTTTGAATTATAGGACATGAAGACTCTATAGTTGAGGTCATTTTTATCTTTTTCCTAGTTAAAGGATAAATATAGCTTCTCTCTTCAGAAGTCTTGCACCAGCACCAACTGTTGATTGTTAGTGAGTGACTTTCCTTGACATCTCTCAGATTCTGTCGCAGACAATTTCAGTTGCTAACTCAATTGTGTATGTCTGTAACTGAAGCCACCCAAACCGCCTCTCCCATCATTAAACTTTCTCTTTCTACCTTTATCTCTGGCTGCTTTGGGTGGAATGGATTTATCTTTCCATTGTGTCATAATTCCTGTTTCCAAGTTGTTGCTGATGATGAGCCTGTCAGTCGGCGCCACACATGTTTGCAGCAGAAAGCAGTGTGCCGACGCAAGTCATTACCCTGGCAGCATGTGTCAGTGAGCACTTTTAGGAACAGCCTCACTGCAGTTGTTCTGACTACAGGGATAAGCTAATGATGCATCTCCAAGAATTTTTCTCAGAGAAAGTAATTTTCTACAGGGATTGAATAACAGCTGATCATGCCACTCTTTTTATTAATTTTTTAATTACTTCTATGCTGACACCCAGTAATATGGACAAGATCTTATTTGGTCAATTTGTTTTTGTGTACCCACTGGATGCTAGGTAAAAAAAATGTAGTAGAAAATTTATTTTTATTTATGTTTTTTTTTTATTTCAGCATACTATGGGGATACAAATGTTTAGGTTACGTATATTGCTTTTACCCCACCCAAACCAGAGTTTCAAGCATATCCATCCCCCAGATGGTGCCACCAACCCACTAGGTGTGAATATATCCACCCCTCTTCTCTCCTCCCATCTGCCTGACACCCGATGAATGTTATTACTATATGTTCACTTAAGTGTTGATCAATTAAAACCAACCTGCCAATGAGTACATGTGGTGCCTGTTTCTCCATTCCCATGATACTTCACTTAGCAGAATGGGCTCCAGCTCCATCCAGGATAATATAGGAGGTGCTAGGTCACCATTGTTTTTTGTGGCTAAGTATAACTCCATGGTACACATACACCACATTTTATTAATACACTTATGTATTGATGGGCATTTAGGTTGTTTCCACATCTTTGCAATTGTGAATTGTGCTGCTATAAACATTCGAGTGTAGATGTCTTTGTTATAGAATGTCTTTTGTTCTTTTGGGTAGATGTCCAGTAATGGGATTGCTGGATCAAATGGTAGTTCTACTTGTATCTCTTTGAGGTATCTCCATATTACTTTCCACGGAGGTGGTACTAGTTTGCAGTCCCACCAGCAGTGTATGAGTGTTCCTATCTCTCCACATCCATGCCAACATTTATTGTTTGGGGACTTTTTGATTAAGGCCATTCTCGCTTGAGATAAGTGATATCTCATTGTGGTTTTGATTTGCATTTCCCTGATAATTAGATATGTTGAGCATTTTTTCATATGTTTGTTGGCCATTATTCTGTCTTGTTTTGAAAAGTTTTTGTTCATGTCCTTTGCCCACTTTTTGATACGGTAGCATAATGTAGCAATATTTTGGACTTATTGTATATTTATACTTACCATCATATTCTAAAAAAATGACAAAGCATTATTTTTATTCCATTAATTTTTCTAACTATTGACTGCTCTTATTTTTGCCTTCAGTTCTAACATACATAAGAAAATTGCTGTGTAACATAACAAAATTGCTCTAATAATTTTCTGTAGAGAAAATAAGGCTCTTTCTTCTGAATATTTCAAAATATTGACAATGATGGCATGTCAATATAAGGATTATGATTACATAAAAATAAGTCTAATAGCATTTGATTTCTTCTTTTCATTTATTACTAATGTCATTTCTGGTCCTTCTTCTAATCAAAATTTGTTTACTTCTTTGTGAAAAACATAAAGTCTACTTTTCTGAATAAAGAACAGAATCTTAATCTACTAGAACTTTTGGAGCTGAACATCCTGATATCTGGCATACATTGGCTTTCTTACTGGCTACTCTTCCAGAATCAAGTTGTCCTGAGCTCGTAACAGAGAGATCATTTTTGTACCTACTTTCATATTTTCTTTGAAAATGTACTACTCAACTGAATTAAAATGTAGCATACTATATATTGATGATATGTGTGTGTGCGTATGCTGAGAGAGATGTATGCACATGCTGAGAGAGATGAGGTGCAAATGTGTCTATTAACTTGTGGTTGGTCAGGCTCAGTGGCTCATGCCTGTAATCCTAGCACTCTGGGAGGCTGAGGTGGGAGGATCATTTGAGGTCAGGAGTTCGAGACTAGCCTGAACAAGAGCGAGACCCCGTCTCTATTGAAAATAAAAATTTAGCCAGGCGTGGTGTCATGCGACTGTAGTCCCAGCTACTCCGGAGACTGAGGAAGGAGGATCACTTGAGCCCAGGAGTTTGAGGTTGCTGTGAGCTAGGCTGACACCATGGCACTCTAGCCCAGGTGACAGAGTGAAAATCTGTCTCAGAAAAAACCAAAAACCTGTGATTATCCATGCTGAAAGTTTCTTTCATACTAATCGGCAGCATTTATATTTTAACGTAATTGACAGTTCCTAATCTGTTCAATCACCTGTTAGTTGACTTAATGTTTTAACTAGGAGGCCTTAAATTGCAAATAAGATAAAACCCAACTTTAATTAGCTTAAAAACTTAAGGAAATTTTTGGTTGAGTGCATGTATTTATGGAAGGGGAAGGGCTCAGGTATGATTTCATTCAAAAGTTTACAACTTTATAAGGCATCCAGCTCTGTATCTCTCAACTCTGTGTATCTTTATATATTGGTTTGTCCTCATGATGACTATATTAAGATGATTGCAACAGGCCTAAGCCTCATATCTATATATGACATCACCCAAAGAAAGCTTAGTCGTAACACTTTAATAATTCTGAGTTTTATAGTTATTAGGCCAGCTTAGATGAATATTTGGATCTGAACCCAGTGACTATAGTAAAGGGAATGGGATGTACTGAACCAAGGTCATACTTCCCACACTTGAAACTTGGAGAACACCCAGGTCACCTTATTCGTACCTGAAGCTGAGATGAGAGCCAATTTTCCTGAAAGCACTAGGATCTCTAAATAAAACCAGAGATTGTTGCAAAAGCATGAAAGGGAAATGCATACTAAAGATATAATCAACAAAAATAGATTATAGGTACTTTTGAAAAATCTGCATTACCTACTGCAGAAAAATGAGGGGTCTGTAGTACTCAAATTCCCATCTTTTATTCTATGAGGAAGGACTGACATTATTCTAAAAGACATTTTATCTATTTCTTGTGGTGTCAGAGAATGGGTATTAAAGAGGAGTTCGGCAGGGAAGCTGAATGAAGAAAAAGCTGGACAATTTCCCAGTTCTCCTGAGTCAGGTCTTCACAGTATGACTTCATTAATCTCTTTGAAGTTATTTCTCAGAACATCAGACATACATTCAAATATTAGTACAAAAATACCTTTCAAAGCCAAATATGAATACTTTTAATACGATGTATCATTTTGGATTGACCATATCTTCTTTGATAAGGCATACCTATTCCTCCAGGTTTTAACCAATAACAGCTTTAGGGAGGCTGAGGAGAGATATTAAAAACATTTAACGACTATAATGTCATGAACTTTTGCCAATCGCAATGCCCTCAACCAGGCAGAAAGATGAGTTGCCAGCTGATGTTGCTAACCTGTGAGTCCTGACTGAATGACAGCCCTGGTTAGGTACTTTCACTCTCTTGAGTTCTTATAATGAAGTCTAAAATGATTTATTATTTTAAAAAATGCAAATCTAGTAGTAAAAGTGGCTGTCAAATGACTTGATATTTGTAAATAGGGGGTCTTCCTTTTGGTCTTCTCTAATCATTCTGGGGTTACCTGCTCTCACTATTGATCTGTATTGATGGTCTGAAGTTTTCTATTACAATGAGTAACTATAAGTTGCTGGTTTTTAAGTACATGGTTGTCAAACATGCTTGTTGACCTGTAAGAACAGATAAATAAACTTCTCAATTACAAATTATTTCTCTTACAGTCATAACCAATTTTTCATTTTGGTTTGTCTTGCTTTTAATCTGTTGCTTCCATATCAATAATCTTTCAATAGACTTTTTTTTTTATCTTTTAGAAGAATACATTTGCTGAAAGAAAGTCACCGTATCTTCTTTACCATCCACCAATCATTTGCCTGCATTTACAGCTCTGTCAGCTTCCTAGATAAGTGATTATAGGTCCCATAGCTGAGATCTACCAAGCTAAGCAAATGTTGATTTTGTTGGGAAACAACTTTTCTAGGAGAGGCACTGTTGATAACTTCTGGGAAACTCTTGGTGACTACTGTTTTCCATTCGTCCGTAGTTTCCTGGTACCCTAGTCATTGTTTTCAGATTCATCACAAAAGTGAAACCTTAGAGTCATGAAAACTAGTACTCTTGATAGATCAATAACATTTAGAAATATTTGTCTAATACATCAAGAATAAATCATAGTAGTACATGGAGATCTATTGATATCTTTAATAATAAAATAAATTTTTACTGAAATGATTGGAGCTGGATTATTATTGACCTTAAGTATTATTAGGAAGTACTTATTAATTGTGACTGCCCTTAAGTTCTGAACAAAATAAAAAAAAAAAAAACTAAGATTGCTTTGAAAGATTGTTACAAAAATTTTTGAACTCTTCTTTTTCTCCTTCTCAGACCAGGCAATGTACTATTACTAGGGTTTGAATGTGTCTCCCAAATTTCATTTATTGGAAACTTAATCCTCAAATTCATATATTGATGGCATTTACAGGTGGGCCTGTAAATGGGGATAATTAGGATTAAAGTTATCAGGGTATAGCCCCCAATATGGGGATGGTGTTATGAGAACAGTAAGAGGGACCTGAGCTGGCATGCTCTGCTCTTGGCCTCTCACCATTAAATGCCATCTGCTATGTTGTGATGCAGCAAAAAGGTCCTCACAAAATGATAGCAGTATGCTCTTGGACTTCTCAGCCTCCAGCACTGTGAGCTAAATAAACTTCTTTTCTTTATAAATTACCCAGTCTACAGTTTTCTGTTACAGCAATAAAAAATGAACTGACCCTACTACCTTACGTATAGTTAAAAGAGGTATATTTTGACCTTATTTATATATTTATTTTTGAGGCAGAGTCTTGCTCTCTTGCCTGGGCTGGAGTGTAACGACATCACCATAGCTCACTACAATCTCAAATGCCTGGGCTCAAGCAATCCTCCTGCTTCAGTCACCCAAGTAGCTGATATTAGAGGCACATGCCACCACACCCAGCTAATTTTTTTCTATTTTTAGTAGAGATAGGGTCCCACTCCTACTCAGGCTTGTCTTGAACTCCTGACCTCAAGCAATCTTCCCGTCTTGGCCTCCCAGAGTGCTAGGATTACAGGCATGAGCCCCTGCACCTATCAGACCATATTTTAAATGAGTAAACACACACACGCCCCTCTTCCCACTGCACCACTTCACAATTTTTCCCCCAATTCAGCCCTTATATTAGGTTATTAAGTATGAAATTTCTGATTTCCTTAAGTACTAAGTTTGGCAGTTGATATCTCTGACATGTCACTTTGACACTTCTTGTTTTATTTTTATTGTGAAGGTACATCCTCAATCTTTCAAATGCACGTTTTGGCTTGTGATTATCTTTCAAAATTTTTTTAGAGCAGCTTTTGTGAAACCATGGATAAATGAAATATTTATGTTTTTTTTGCATCCAATAAAGGGCTGATACCAAGAATCTATCTAGAACTCAAAAAAATCAGTAAGAAAAAATCAAACAACCCCATCAACAAATGGGCAATGGAAAAAAACAGAAAATTTTCAAAAGAAGGCAGAATAATGGCCAGCAAACATATAAAAAAATGCTCAACATCTCTAATCATTAGAGAAATTCAAATCAAAACCACAGTGAGATACCACCTAACACCAATGAGATTGGCCTCTATCAAAAAATCCCAAAACAACAAATACTGGCGACGATGTGGAGAGACAGGAACACTCTTACACTGCCGGTGGGACTGCAGTTTAGTGCAACCTCTGTGGAAAAGAATTTGGGGACACTTCAAAGAGCTAAAAATGATCTGTTCTTTACACAGATCTCTGTGGCCTGCCTCTTAACTCTTTACTACTTGCCAGAGTTTCTTACTTATTTTTATATAAGTATATGATAATATTTTCACATAATCCTCATAATATTCCGATGAGGGAATCAAAGTGGATGTATTCCCATTTTACTGAGAAAATGAATACATAAATTGGAGAACAATGTTGCCCACTTCCTGCCTCTCGAAGCTACCAGTATAGCCAAAAATCAGAAGTTTTAACTTAATACTTTAAATTTTCTTTTCTGCCACATTAAACTGTGTCTAAAAATCTACTTTTTCTATTAAGAAAGTCAGCTAGGTCAATGTCACGGGATTCAGTGAGGAAAAACTAATAAAGTGTGATTATAAAATCGCAGAGAATTGCTGAACGCTGCAATCTGTTGTGCTTTCCCTCCCTGGCAAGCATTCTAGAAATAAATAAATCAGAGAGACATCCTGTGTTTGTTTGTGGAGGGGAGAGAGAGGGGGAGAGAGAGAGAGAGAGAGAGAGAGAGAGGCAGAAGCAAGCAGTGGGTGATCCATTATGCATTGTTTCCCAGAGTGGGACATGGATCAGGCAGCAGTGTCAGAGCCAGAATGTAAATATTCATGAGGATGTGGGTGGCTACCCAGAATAGGTCGCACTCCAGGGAAAGGCATCCCACGCTTTCTTGTCACAAGATGCATTATGCAGTCACAGAGACTGTAACACCCTCCAAAGGGGAAAACCCTGGGTCCCCTTAGAACTGTCTTTGGTAGCTTCTGCTCAGGAATAGTAGCAAAGTCTGGGAGAGATGGACTGATGGAATCTACAAAAAAATTTCCTTTGCAAGGAGCCAGAGACACGATGGAATTAGTGTTTCACACTGGGTTTTTTGCCTACGATTCTCATCATTTGCCTTGCCTGTAAGTCTGATGCAGCTCTTTCAAAACAGCCGCAGTAATAAAGCCAATGTTCATGAAAGTTTCTCAAACACTGCTGTAGAAAACACACTCTGTGATTATTATAATCTTGTTATTTTTCCTAAAGGAATTTATATCTGTAAAATAATGCATTTGAGGTCAAATAAAAATATTTCTAATTTCATGAAAAAAAATCTTATGAGTATTTTATAGGAACTCAGAGAATTCCAATTTGCTCCAGTAAGTATATTATGCTTAAATAAATACTTATATTCAGAGACCATGAAAATAAGGAAGATTACAAAAGAATCCTGTTATATACTAACTGTTCAATGGCAGGTCAAATATCTTAAATGTATTTTTAAATTTGTTAAGTACAACAAATAGTTTTTAAAAAGCATTTAAATATGAATAACAGAGACAAAATTTGAGAGATAGAGAAGCAGGGGGAAAAGGAGGGAGAGGAAAGAAAAACAATATTTTTCCCACAAAACAATACTATTATTATTATGTATAATGCACTCTGTTATTTTCTATTCTATTGCATTTTGTTCTACTTGATTCTATTTCTTCAAATATTGTTTATGACACCTTAAATTGACAACATAATGCACCTTTCAGTCCCAATTTGCAGTGTGATAAAGAGATGTACAGTACTCTCTCAAATGAAACAACTAAAATGCTCAATCACATAGTAAAGACATGTATGTATTTCTTTATGTGATACATGTTCCTGGAAAAGCAGCAAGTGCCAAAGTTTGCTTTCACCCTAAATACATCGGTGTAAGCCTGGTTTTATTCATACAAATTTTTAGGATATAGATATAAGGGAATAAAGTCAAATGCCAGAAAAGAGTATCATATAATAATAAGTGCCCATAATTAGATAAAACCCCAAATAGTTACAAACAAAGTATAATGGTCAGTAAGAACTAAGCAATATTGCTCAGTAAAGAAAGAAAACCTAACACTAACACTAGAACAAATAAAAGTCTTCCCTGAGAAGTCAGAATCATAGATAACCCTCAAGCAGAATTGAGATCTGAATTCAGCTAGTAGAATGGATAACAGACCACTAAAAGATACTTTACAGTGTTTTGAATTACTCCTTCCCCACAAGCAACTGGCAGATGCAAATGCAATTCCTATCAAGAGGAACTTAACTTCAACCTAAGCCTCAAGTCATTTCCACAGAAATATTTCCTAGGTAAACAAACAGCTCAACAGTTAAGAATCACAAAACATAATACAAAGAAACAAGCCACTACAAGTGAAAACCAGGAAAAAATAAAAAACAATAGACAGTTTAATATATCTTTGTATATTGGCTTTTTTTCTCAGATACTGCTGAAGAAAAAAATTGGTGAGGTAAAAGATAGCTCCAAAGACAGGATTCAGAACACAGCCAGAAAGCAAAAGATAAGATGGAAAAATATGACAAAGAGATACAGAGATTATTAGAGTGAGGAGATCTAATGCATACAATCAGAATTTCAGAGGAACATGAATGAGAGAGTGGGAAAGAGATAACATTTAAAGAATTAGTGGTGAATGATTTCCCCCTGATGAAAAACACTAGTCCATAGATTCAGGAACTCCAAACAAGATATATAAAATGAAATTCACACCTAACCATAATAAAGTAAAATGGGGGAAAAAAGGGACAAACATAATGGTAAATAATTGATTATATCTGTTAGGCTGAACCCAGAGGCTAGTGAAAAGTTACATGAGAACTTTGCCATTAAACTGACCCACCCCTTTGACGGCCCACCCAAGCCCACCCATAAAAAGCCCTAGAGGTACACGATTTTGGGGCTGATGCCATCTTGGCCTTAGCCTGTCTGTACGCAGACGCTAAAATAAACCTTTTAACCTTCATCTCAGCCTCGTGTGTTCCTCCCTTAGCATTTCTAACAATATCTAAGAGAAATTATTATATCAACAATAGTTATATTGTTTAATTTGGGAAAAAACAGGCTAGAATCAAAATTCTGAATAATGGTAGAATATAAATTGAAAGAGAGTGATTAGACTCATAGTGTCCTTGGGCATTTAATATATTTACAAAGATTGGTTTTAGATTTGCTAAATTTAGTAGACATGTGGAAAGGATTGCGGTAATCTTTCAGATAACAAGCATAAAGTATAACTTCTATAAAATATAGAATGCAAACATTTCAAGGAAGATAAAAAACAAGGTAGAAAAAGATCATTAAAAGTAAGATAGTAAGATATATATCACATGGAAATTTAGTATAAATTAATACAGATATATGAAAATCACTATAAATATAAACAAGTTTGTAGTGGATTAAATGTTGCTGTACAGTCTTTATTACTCTCCTTTTGAAAGCTAGTGTTTATTTCCCCTCTTATTGAACTCTGGTTGGCTCTACGGCTGCTTAAACAATAGAATGCAGCAAAAATGACACTGAGCAAGGCCCAAGCTTAGCCTTTAAGAAAATTGTCAGCTTTCGCTTACTCCTCCTTGGAACATTCACAATTGGAACTCTCCCGTGCACAGAGAAGCCCAGTGTAGGCGCGTTGGTGAAGAGTCCCAGAAAACTCCTACCTGACAACCATGTGAGTGAGCCATCTTGGACATTCCAGCCTAGTGGTGTCCCCAGGTGATAATATTCAATCAATGTCATGTGAAGCAGAAGAGCTGCCTAGCTGAGCCCAGTAATGCCAGAGAATCATAAAAGATGAAGAAATGGTTGCTTTAAGCCACTAGATTTTACAGTGGTTTGTTTCACATCAATAGATAATTGAAATAGAGTGAAAATCTCCTGTTATTATACCAAGATTGCAACACTTAATTAAGAAAAGCAACTCCAAAGATAAACTATATTATAAAAACATGCTTAAAACTATGTACTCTTCTAAATACTTGTATGTATTCATTCATGCCACATAGCACCTCTATAATGTAGAGGTATTATTATCCTATCTTACTATTATCCTATCTTATCTTATTATTATCCTATCTTCCCTTAGATGAGGGAAACAAGAACAGAGTTGTTAACTTTCCCAAGATCACCTGGCTTATAGGCTTCAGGGCAAGATTTCAAACCCAGGGCTTGTGATTCTAGATCCTGAACAGTTAACCTCTATGCATGCTGCATCTGATCACTCATTCAGCACTTAATATGTGTAAGACTGTGTTCTAAATTTTAAGTTCTCTACACTCCTGACCATAACACCTGACTATCTTTATTAAGAAGACAATGAGACCAAAAAAATTAAACATAGAAAAATATACATGACACCAATACCAATCAAAAGCAAGTTGGAATAGCCTAGATAATGTCTACCAGTATGGACTGCAAAGAAAAAAAGTTACCTGAGGCAAAGGCGATCACTACGGGATGATAAAGTTTCAATAAATCAGGAAAATAGAATAATTCTAAATTGAGGATCACCTTACAACACAGATTCCAAATATAAAAATCATTAATAGACTATAGTGAGAAATTTTAAAACCCAGCATTATAGTGTAAGATTTTTAACATGACTATTTCAATAATTTATGCATCAAGCAGAGAGCAATTCAGTAAAGTAACAGACTTGAAAAGTATAATTAAATAAATTAAACTTTATATAATCCATATATATAGAATATTACACTATAATTAGAAACTATGCATTTCATTCAAGCTCACATTAAACATAATAATGATTGGCCAAATTTGGTGTTAGGCAACAAATGTCAAAAACTTGATGGATTTCAGATAATATTTATTGACCACAATGCAATTAAGACAGAAATCAATGACATAAATATATTTAGAGAAAAACTGCATGCATTTAGCCAGTCTTATTCATGAACAGGGAAGCACAATCCTTTTTAAAATATGAGCAAATTGAATCCCACAATGTACTAAAAAGTTAATACAGTAAGACCAAGCTGGATTAATCAAAATTGATCACACACACTATATCATTCTATTGGGTTGATGTAACCATCATACAAATTTATGAAAAGGACTTAAACTCTTGGATCATCTGTCTTCTTATTTGCAATAGGATGGTAATGATTTTTGTTCTGTCTATATGAGATGATAAAGATGATCAAATGAAAGAAAAATCAATGGCTGTAAATATTGTCTGTAAACTGAAAAGCACTGCAGTAATAAGATGTTATTTTATCATGCACAAAAATTATTATTAATATTACTTTTTTGCTTTTCAACCCATGTTGTATAATTCTCTTAACTTTTTAATCATGTTGTATTGTTAATGAGCTACATAGAACAATATAGTCTGGATAAGTTTAGCATGTTTTTAAGATGAAAATGTGAAACAGGCATGTATGAGAGCTATGCATTTATATGTATAATCTAAAGATAATAAACACTTTATATGTCACCTAGGTTATGAAATAATGATTTCCTATTACTCAGAGACTCATTGTGAGTCTTCCTTGATCATATCCTCTTGCCTCCCACTCAAAGTCAATCAGAATTCTGAAATTTTTGTTACTTAATTGCTTGGTTTTCTTTTACAGTTTTACATCTATGTCTGTTTCCCTAAGTGGGTATGTGTGTGAATGTATGGTTTTACCTGTTCTTGAAATTTAAATTTCTAGAATCATCCAAGTTGTATATCTATGTGACTTGCTTCTTTTGTTCTAACAAAAAGAATCTTATTGAGATTCTTCAATTGTAACACCTATTGAAGTGGTTGGTTAATATTTTCTTGTTGGTGTTCTGTTATACAAATACACTATACATGGTATCCATTTTAATAGTTATGAACATTTGGGTTATTTCAACTATTTTGTTTAACTGTTTTAAACAATGCTACTATGAACATTGCCATCCCTGTCTCCTTGTCTCTGAGTGTACATGTACAAGACTTTATCTAGATGTTACACCTAAAACTGAAACAATTGTGTCAAAAGTTGCTACATTTTAAAATACTATGAAATCTCCAACTCATTTCCAAATTGCTTGTACCTATATACATTCCCATCAGCAATATGTGAGTGTTCATGTTACACTACAGCCTCAAAATTAAAGATATAACCCAATTTCTCTATTGTTACTTTGATGGATTTTGAAAAGGCTTCTTATTTTGCATTTCCCTAATTACCAATAAAGTTAAATAAATTTTCTTTTTTTATTGGTAATTTATTTTCTGTTCTGTGAAATGCCTCATCATGTCTTATACCCATTTTATTTTTAATAATTTCTTATTAAACATTGATAGGTACAAAATAATATTTAAACAATATATCTGATATGCAGAATGATAACACAATAAACACTGCTATACTTAAAAAGAATTTCCTTTGAATTTTCTTTGTGTCCTGTATGTCCTTCCTTATTCCATTTTACTTCCTTAAGCACTAGTGTAACCACAATCCAGTTGGGTTTTTGTTTTCAGCTTCTCACTCTCCTGTAGGGTTTTTTTTATATTGTTTTACTACATATATGTGAGTTATAAACTTTTCTCCCCACCTTTATGTTCAATAGCACTGCTTTTGTTAGTGTTAGCTAGACTAGTCAGCATTACTCAAGAGAGTGATTAAACAGCATTAAGTAAAATACGGCTGCTATTTACCATTCAGTGAATTTCGTATATGTGCCTATGTGAGCAGCTGCTTAATTGCAAATCACTGCCAGCAATTCAAAGCACCAGCTAGCTCCTTTGACTTTGAGTTTTGGAGTTACGTTTGAACTGACTATATGTTTTATTTTCTTTCCACTTTGTATTTAACATGATGTTAATCATCATGCCTGTCTTCTGATTAGCATGCACTCAAGACTCTCAGTAGACCTCAGGTTCATCTGAACAATCAATATTGAAGTGGGTATATATTCTCTTCATGTTTTTTACATGGTTACAAATATTTTCTCCATAAACAACACACAATATTGGTTTATTAATTTATATAATTTAAGTAAGAATTTTCATGCAATACATATTTTATTGTTTATAGAACATTTTTATATGTATACATATAATGAAGACAGTATATTTATTTTAATTTTTTATCTTCTATTATATGACCATCACAACCTATTAAATTGTATCTGAGTGAACACAATAAAAATGCAGATATAAATGTAAAAGAAGGGTGATACACAAGACCTTTAAGGAAATATGAGCCAATATAAGGCCTCATGATGCTTATTGTTACTGAAAAATTCTCCAAATTATGCTTTTCAATATTGTTGACTCCCATTCATACTCTTGTCAATTTTTGTTGATATTCTTATGTACAAATTATTTGATATCTTCATGTTCATAACTTATTAGAGTCTACACATATATATCATGTATGTTATAGTTTATATACATGTATATATATCCTAGTCTATTCTACCTGTCTGTTAACTTTCTTTACATATGTAAAGTTTTTATTTAATAATTGGAACAAATATGTTACCATAGGTAAATAACTTTATTACTTTCTCTTTTCACTAATAGAATATACTCTATAAAGCCTAGTATTTCCTCATCCTTTGGTTTCCTATGATCATTCTGTGCTTGTAATTTCATTATTTTGTGACAATTCTTGCTACACTGGAAAAAGTTTTTTTAAAAGTCTTCTTGTCACTTGTATTCACAAAACAGTCTCAATCAAGGAATATAAATGACCATTCCTAGGAATCCTAGGTTCACTGAGACAGAATAAGCTCTCTACAGCCCATGCCTGCTGCCAAATATATCTGAAAACTCTAGAAGAAACGTAAAAATCAACTAATGGAGCATGTGGGAAAATAAACGAACACAGGCTGACTGTAAAAGAAGGACAAACTTTGAAGAAGTGACCTGCATGGGGAAGAGTTTCCTGTTTTGTTTCACTTTGTTTTTCTCTCAAGGCTTCGACCTGAGTTTGAATCCTAGCCCCAGAGCTACCTAGAGCCAGTGAAGGATAAATCTGAGATAGAATCTAACAACTTCCTGGCCAGAGGAACCAGGGAAAGGAGTTCTTATAGCTAGAGAGAGAGAGTAAGGAGAGAATACCAGAGGGAAGCGATCTAGAGAAAATGATCCATTGACCCTGTGTATCCATCCTCACAGTTCTCAACCTAACCACTGGATCACACATACATGGAACTGAACTGAAATTTGCACCACAATTAACAGAAGGCAAGACAGAAATTATAGTTTCAAAGTAACTGGCTAAAATAAAAATAAAAACATTCTCCAGAGGATTTTAACAGAGCTCAGAGTCCATCTAACACATATTCACAATGCCTGGGATAAATTCAAGATTAGTAAACAAAGAACCATAAAAATGTGATCTGTTTCAAGACAAAAGAAATAAACAAATGCCAATTAATAGATGACCCAGAGGTTGGAATTGTCAGACAAAGACTTTAAAGCAGCTATTGTAACTATGCTCCAAGAGGTAAAGGAAAGGACATTTCAAATCAATGAAAATATAAGAATTATCAGCAGCAAAATAAAATATAAATAAATGAAATGTAAAATATAATTTCAGAATTTTTTAAAAAATTAGTATGAATTATGTCACTAGTGAATTAATTATGTCACAGTGAATTATATCACTAAAATACAGATGAGAGAGAAAAGAGTCATTGAAATTAAATAAATAAAAATTCTGAATTATTTTCCTCCTACCAAAAAACTTTAGGATTTCTTATAAGTGTGCTGGTTTTTTCAACTTTTAAATGTCTAAAAATATCTTTATTTTGCCTTCTTCTTTTAAATACATTTTGCTTGTTGTAGAATTTTAGGTTGACATTTTTTCTTTCAGACTCTAAGACATGATGATGCTTCACAGTCTTCTCATTTGCATTGTTTCCAGTATAAAATTTGCTGTCATCGTATCTCATAGTTCTTTATTATATAAAATTATTTTTCTCTGGATGCTTTTAAGATGCTTTTCTTCATAGTATATTTGAGTATCATAATGTGCCATTTTCCCCCTAGGGTTTGTTGAGCATCTTTGATCTTTGGGCTTATAATTTTCATCAAATTTGGTCACTATTTCTTTAAGTATTTTCTCTTTCCCCGACTTTCTCTCCTCTCATTCAGCGACTCAGATTAAATGTATATTAGGCTGATTAACATTGTCCAACAGTTTATTGGTGTCTGTTAATTTTTTTATTATTATTCTCTTGTGTTACATCTTGGGTAGTTTCTTCTGCTGTCTCTATTACTGTGTCTTCAAGTTCAGCGATACTTTCTTTTGCAATGTCTAATCAGCTGTTAATTGTGCTCAGTGTACTTTCATTTCTAGAAGTTACATTTGGATCTTTTTTAACATCTTTCACATTTGTAATTTACTTTTTAAACATATGGAATACAGTTTAAAAACTCTTTTAAGATTCTTGTCTGCTAATTTTAACATCTGTGTTAGTTCTGAGTAGGCTTCAATTGAATCAGTTTTTCCAAATTATGGATTATATATATATTTTTTGGTAACTTTGATTAGATATCAGATATTGTGAATTTTAGCTTGTTGAGTAGTGATAGTTTTGTATTCTTATAAATATTCTTGAGCTTTTTTTCTGGGATGCTCTTAAATTACTTTAAACAGTTGATTCTTTTAGGTCTTGTTTTTACGATGTTAGGCCAGTCCAAAGCAAGGCTCAATCTAGGGCTAAATATTTCCCAGTACTGAAGAAAGACCTTTTTCCTAATTCCTAGGGAATTATGACATTCTGGAAGGTGAGAAAGGGCACTATTCCTACCTTGTCTGAGCCCTGGCCACTATTCCATATAATGTTTCATTTGGCTTTTTCCTCAGCCTTGGGTAGTTTCCTCACACACACATGTTAATCAGTACTCCGTTTAGTATCTGAGAGAAAGCTTTTATAGATGTCCAAGGCTCTATGTGTAGCTTTCTCCTCTCTGTCACTCTGCCTCATAAACTTTTACAGCCTTCATCCCTCTGGACTCTCAGCTCTCTCTTCTGAATTCAGAGAGTTCATTGGGCTTTGCTTCAGTTCCTTTTCCTTGTGCTATATAGTCTGGAAATTTTCTCAAGGTAGCGAGCTGGGGGCAATTTTAGGACTTACCCCATTATTTATTTCCCACCTCTTTTTTTGCCTTGTATTTAACATCTTGAAACAATTATTTTATGTATTTGGTTTGTGTTTTTTTTAAAAAAAAACACTGAGTAGGTAAATTTAGTATCTATTACTTTATCCTTCACCAGAAAAAGTCCTCTGTCTTCCTATTCTCTATTTACATTTAAAACTTACATATTTAGAAATCTTTTAGATAATTATCTCAGTTTTTATAGTACATTATTATTTTATCCACCATTCATAACTTTTACTATTGGTAGTTCATTTTCTCATATAATTTTTGTTTGTTACCACAAATTTATTTTTAATTGAGTTGTTTTAAATAGGAGTTCCGTATGCTTTGAGGTATGAGAGTTTGAGACTTCAGTAACATACCAATTTTGAAATTTCATGCATACTCTGCTGGGCCCCCTCTTCTTTTCATTCATGCCATAGTTACATTGAGCTCTCAGTTTGAGGTTTCTGTAACTAAGCACCTAGCATACATTTAGACTTCACAATTGTACATACCAGAGTTCTGTGTTTCAGATTTGCCATTGCTATTTCTTTTCCCACCCGGGTCATGCTCTCTCTCTTGCTTTCTCTCACCCTTCTCACATTTCTTTCTTTCTTTCCCTCTCCCTTTCCCTGATTCCAAACTTTATTTATTTATTTTATGTGACAATTTAGCACTTGCTTCTTTAATGCACGCATTATTCCTCCTGGTAAGAATTAAATGGCTGGTTTGTCTTTTTGTTGTTGAATTGTAATAGTTCTTTATATATTCTGGATACAAATCCCTTATTAGATCTAAGATTTATAAATATCTGTCTCCTATTCTGTGGACTCTCGTTTCACTTTCTTGGTGGTATTATCTGGAGCACTAAAGTTTTAAATTTGATACAGTTCATATCTATTTTTTTAATCACATGTGCTTTGGGAGTCATTTCTAAGAAAGCATTATTTAATGCAAGATCACAAAAATTTACTCTTATGTTTTCTTCTAAGAGTTTTAGCTTTTACATTTAGTCCTATAATCCATTTTAAGTTCAGTTTTCATATACTGTGTGAGATAGGGATATAACTTCATTATTTTACAAGTGGAAAGCCAGTTGTCCCAGCACCATTGTTGAAAAAACTGTTTTTCTCTCCCAAGAATTGTCTTGGCACCCTTGCAAAAATCCAATTTAGCATAAATGTATGGCTCAATATTTCTGAACTTTGTTTCTAAACTTCAATTCTATTTGACTGATCTACATATGTCTTTATGTCAGTACCACATAGTCTTAATTACTGCAGTTTTGAAGTAAGTTTTGAAATCAGAACATGTGAGCATCCAACTTTCTTCTTCTTTTTCAAGATTGTTTTGCTCTGGGTCCTTTACATTTCCATATGAGGTGAGACGTTAGTGCCTTCTCAGGCCTTTGCTGAGCAGATGAAAAGTCCTGCTCATGCATGTGGCCTGTTAGATTCCCTAGAATATGGCAGAGATATTCAAAACACCTTATAGACATCTCATTCCTGAGTTTTTACTTTTTTTAGTTAGCCACTTTGTTAACCCAAACTGGTAGCACCACCTTAGGTAGCTGCAATGTTAAAAACTTGCCACTGATTGTTTCTGAAAAATGCCCCAGAAATAGGACTGTTCACGCAGCATTCTGAGTTAGGTAAAATAAGGACAAGCCCTGAGCATGAAGCTTTTCATTGAGCTCAAAGAGCGGTCAAATAGTGACACTTTCTTCTCTGGAAACAGGGCTTTTGGGAATCTTCAAACCTGCTCTTCCTCCTTCAGTAGGTGCTAGGCTGCTGCTTTCACAGCTGCCATAGTTGTAACATTGTTGATTTTCGAGGCTGCCATGAGCTTGGGAAAGAAGATAGAATTAAGACAAGTTAAAATGACACAAAGCTCAGTGTTATTACTGAGATCCAGCTGTTTTTCTTGACTAATACACTTTAGATTGTTTCAAGCTTTTGGTTAATTTCCAGAGTTCTGGGAAAAAAATGATTTTGACAGTTTTTTCCAAGGTTGCTATTGCTTTTGTGGAAAAGCAGATTTTCTGAGGTCTGTACTTTGTCAGTCCAGAAATGGTTCCATCCCTGTTGGAATTTGCAGTCTTAATTCCCAGCAAGTCAAGACTATATTTAATCTTGATTCCTCATAGCCTCTCTCCCTTCAAGTTCCACTTGCTAATCTTATAGGCTTCTTTACTCGGAGATTTTCTTTTGTTTGTGGCAAGGGGGAGAATATTTTTAAAATAATTTTCTTATTTAAATGTGTGCATCCCTGTATTTCAGGTGGGGCGCACTTCCCACATAAACTTTATTCATAATTTTAAAGAAAAGTATAAAAATACTTTTTTTGAAGCATTGGCAAAAACTTGGTAAAGTGAGATGACTTGAAGATCAAAAACAAAAGGGAATGCTTACGAAGTCCTCAATCAGTGGTGAGGGATGGGATTCATAACAAAGATGATAGCATAAATCTGGATCAGGTGAAAAGTCAATTATTTTGCTAAAACAGAAGTAAGCAAGAATACAAATAGTAGAATAACAGAAAGTCAATGGCCAGAGGGGGAAGCAGTTAAGGAAGTTCTTGTCTTATGATCTATTGTCTTTTCCTCTGAAAAAGACTAAAAATGATAGAATAAATTCTTGAAAAATATGCTGACATTTTGTTGAATGCTTTCTCTGCATCTATTGAGATGATCATATGGTCTTTGTTTCTGCTTCTGTTTATGTGGTGAATCACATTTATTGATTTACATATGTTGAACCATCCTTGAATCCCTGGGATAAAGCCTGTTTGGTCATGGCAGATTATTTTTTTTTATGTGCTATTGAATTCAGTTTGCCAGTATTTTGTTGAGGATTTTTGCATCTATATTCATAAGGGATATTGGTCTGTAGTTTTCTTTTTTTGTTGTGTCCTTTTCTGGCTTTAGTGTCAAGGGGATAGAGGATATAGGCTTCATAGAATGAATTGGGGAGAATTCTATCCTTCTCTATGTTATGGAATAAATTCTGTATTGTAAGTTCCAGCTCTTCTTTGTAGGTCTGGTAGAATATGACTGTGAATCCACCTGGTCCATGGCTTTTTTTTGTTTGAAGATTTTTTATTACTGCTTTGATCTCATTGTTCATTATTGGTCTGTTCCAGAGTTCTGTTTCTTCTTGATTGAGTCTTGGAAGGTGGTGTTTTCCAGGAATTTGCCAATTTCTTCTATGTTTTCCAGTTTACATGTATAGAGATTTTCATACTATATGGATGATGTTTTGTATTTCTGTGATATTAGTTGTAATGTCTCCTTTTTCATTTCCAATTAAGCTTATATGGGTCCTTTATCTTCTATTCCTGGTTAATCTAGCAAGTGGTCTGTCAATTTTGTTTGTCTTTTCAAAGGACAAACCTTTCGTTTCATTGATCTTCTAATCTTCTATGTTATTTTTAGTTTTCCATTTCATTGAGTTCTGCTCCAACCTTTGTTATTTCTTAGCTTCTGCACAGCTAAGGAGATAATCAGCAGAGCAAATAGACAACCTACAGAATGGGATAAAAGCTATACATTTGATAAAGGGCTAATATCCAGAATATACAAAAAACTCAAGCAAATCAGCAAGAAAAAACAATAACCCCATTAAAAAGTGGGCAAAAGACATGAACAGAAGCTTTTCAAAATTAGATAGACAAATGACCAACAAACATATGAAAAAATGCTCAACATCACTAACCATCAGAGAAATGCAAATTAAAACCACAATGAGATATCTCCTTACCCCTGTTAGAATTGCTTTTATTAAAAAATCTAAAAACAATAGATGCTGGCATGGATGCAGAAAGAAAAGGAATGCTTATACACTGTTGGTAGGACTGCAAATTAGTACAACCTCTATGCAAAACAGTATGGAAATTCCTCAAAGAACTAAAAGTAGACATACCATTCAATCCAGCAACCCCACTACTGGGTATCTATCCAAAGGAAAAAGGTCATTTTATCAAAAAAAACACCTGCACTTGAATGTGTATTGCAGCACAATTCACAATAGCAAAGATGTGGAAGCAACCCAACTGTCCATTATTTCATTAGAGGATTAACAAAATGTGATATACATATACCATGGAGTACTATTCAGCCAGGAAAGAGGCTGAATTATTAATGCCTTTTGCAACAATTAGGATGGAACTGGTGACCATTATCCTAAATGAAGTACCACAAGAATGAAAAACAAGCACCATATGTACTTGCTATTAAACTGGAAGTAACCGATAAACACACATGCATAGAGGAACATAAAACTTAGTATAAATCAAGAAAAAGGGAAGGTGGAGGAGGGAAGGGGCAAAAACCTACCTAATGGATACAATGAACACTATTTGGGTGATGGTCACCCTTATAGCTATGACTAAAGTATTACAAAAGCAGTCCATGTAACCAAAAACATTTGTACCCACTTAATACTTTGAAATAAACAAAGAAAAAATTTAAAAACAAAAAGAAAGAAAAATATGCAGACATGTAAAAAGAGAAAATGTGGAGGATGGAGGGAGAACCTTAAGGATTCAGAGAATAATGTTTGTCAGCTTTGGGAACATAGTAAGAGTAGAGATCATAAATTGGTAGTGGCAATAATCTACATCATTTCGTGATTTACTGTGTCTCTGGGCTCCAGTAACTGCAGCTCCAGCCATGTGAAATAACTTTCATTTTCGTAAATAAATCATGTTATTTCATTCCTTCATGCCTTGTTCAATGCCACTCTGCAGTTCTCCATAATATAGAGCATCTTGTCTCCCTTTATCTCTCACTTGCTTCTCTCCAAGGGAGATATGCGACTCATCTGATTGATGAGTTGGAGAAAGAGTCACAGCCTATGCATGGCACAACTTCATGCTAACTATATCTTACATCACCCTTCTTATACATAATTCTACTCTGATGGGGTACATTCTTGGGGACTTATATACAAAGAACAGTTCTTTGACTGTGATGTGTTTGGATAAATCAATTCATTTAGTAGGTTGCTAGTCAAAAAGCCCATTTTTGTATCTGATCCAGGCTCCATTCCATAGTAAATCTTTAGCAATTAGGAAAAAACAGGTCAATCCCCTCTGTTTATTTCATGTTATGTTATTATCATCTTCAAATGCTAGAATAAGTTTTTAATGTAAATTTTAACACATTATTGGTTTTACTTGTGAAGATATCTGTTGTTCTATGCTAGATTTTCAGCACCTTGAGTACAAGAAACATGATTGTCATTATGGAATACTTAGTACTTAACCAAGTGACTAAAACATAGTAGGCACACTACAATTATTTAAAGTGGAGGACAATTCCTTTATGGCAAAAGGAAGAAGAATGTAGAAATTTCAGAAACAGACCTCCCATGTTCTTTTTTTTATGGATCCTCTGTAAGAAAATGCTGAACAAAGCAGTATACTTTGAAAACAAGCTAAAAGGAAAAAGTCAAATACAGCACAATTATATATATATATACATATATAGTTTCTTTCCATGACTCTACATAAATCATAAATATTAGTGTGTGAAGAGCCCTCAAAAATCATGCATTTCAGTTTTAAAAAGAAATGTAGAATACATTTACATACTTCTATGCCATGATCTCTAGGATATATTTAAAGTGAATAAATAAAGGTGAAGAAAATTTGTATAATATGCTAATGTTTATATAAGAATTGGGAAATATAAATATCCATAGGTATATGTTTTTATTAACAATATACATAGTAAATACTTAGAAAGTTAACTTGTAATAATTAGCTTCCAATTAAAGTATAAAAGTTAAATTTTCCTTACCTATATGACAGTTATGTCCTTAGGGTTTTTTTTTCTCAAATGTATACCGCCTTTTAAAAAACACTTGAAAAAAGTCACTTTTTATCACATTATTATCTGCAATAAATGTGTGATTTTCTCTTCAAAGACTGCAGGTGTTTGCATGTGAGGTCTGACACTTCAGTTGCCAGGGTGACAGTCTGCTCCTAGGTAATGGAAAAGAAAGGAGTATTAGAGTAAAAAGATGTGCAAATAGACCAGCTATAAAGTCCATTTGGAAAAAAAACGTATAACTTGTTTTACTATCGAACCAAACACAGGTCAGTTGAGAAATGGGAACTCTCAGACTCACATTTTTCAGCTAATCTCTGCATCTGAGAGAGCTTCTCCCACCCTCCTTGCCCATGTTCCTAATGCCCTCTTGCTTTCTCTCTCACACCTCAGATGAAGCATCTTAAGGTGTGAAATAACTCTTTACAGCTTGTAAAGTGTAACATCTGCCCCCCAAAATAATTCATTTACATTTTAAAAAGATAAAAAGAACCCTCCACCCCCTGCCAATCCAGAACTTTCTAAGACACTGAAGTGACATCCCTTAGGTGCTCTTTCCTCAACCAGATATTTAGTTCATTGGTCCAATACTATTGCCTGAATATCGCTACCTCAAAATCATTCTTTATGCTTTAGTAATATATATTCTGAAATCCAGAAAATAATTTCAAGAGACACATAAAATTAAGTCAAAAAATAAATCAACTGAGTCTTAATATCTTGTATTTATTATTGAAGACATATCCTATCAAGGACACTCCTGTAGACACGAGTGCAGGTCATCTTTATCTTTCCCTGTGTTATTCCTCCGGCTTAGCAGGTCGTTTCTGCCCTCCACTCTTCACCCACTTGGCTCCCATACATTCTTCAGGTCTCCTTTCACATATCCCTTTCTCAGGGAAAATGTCCTTAAATTTATCCCTACATTGGGCCAGTAATTCTTTTATGTATTTGTAAAAGATCTTATACTTTGTCTTTATAGTTTTAAATCACAGTTTCAAATCATATGTATTTATCTAATTTTTAAAAATAATATTCATCATTTACAGAAGACTTTAAAATCCATGAAGGCATGGTAATTTGTTCTTGACAAGAAATTGAACCTTTCATTTAGACATCCTGGTAGATAGCAGAACATTTGACATACCAGTCACTTGATAAATACTTTTTAATGAATTGTATTAATAACTTGCAAATTAAGGAAACTATCATCTAATGAGACAAATAAAGTTGCTATACTTATTAATATCTTTTCATCACAAAAATATACAGAGGCCAATATGCCCACAAAATTTGTATACTTGCTTTAAACAGAAACTCAGTGGCAGACTAAATGAGCGATGCATGTAAACACCATGAATGACTCAGTATTCAGCACATAATTGGAATTGTGTTCTCATCATTTCTCTTGAGTCATTTTCCCTCAAAGTAACCTGATGAAGATTTAAATAAAATAATTCTTATTTTCGTAGTAATTGTGTATAAAGTGTTGTTCATAAGGGATTTAGGAAGGAATAATTGAAAGCATTCAATTTTTTTTTTCTCTGAAAAAGCAAAAGTCATGTTCAGAAAGTATTAAAAATCAAAATTTTGGTCTCCAGAATCACTGAGTATAATTTTAACAATCATTGGATAAATACCAATTTTTACTACATTTTAAGGGTGATCAACTCCACAGGCTTTTTACTGTTCACATGCAATTATTATGTACTAAGGTATGCGCAGAGCCTCATGGTTTCTTTTAGTAAGAGCATATTTTCCTTTGGATTTTCATGTGGAAATTTTGTATATTTGAACATGTGTTCAACAAACATGTTCCGTATGTAAAATGCAAACAACTATTTCATTTTTAAAGAGAGAATGGCCAAGTACCAGTGTTGTTGAAGAGTATATCTTTTCAATTTCATGTAACAAAATTTACATATTAATGTAAATCTTACAAAATATTTTGACATTTCATATTCTTTAGGATCTTCAAAAAATCCTCAAGGATTGTTAGATAGGACTTATATTTCTATATGACAGATGAAAAATCTGAAGCCCAAGAGAGACTGATTTGCAACGGTCGTTCCTGTAGTACCAAATATAAGGTTGAACTGTAGTCCTTATTTTCTGCTTCTGTATATAGTCTAACATGATACATATCTTGAATTGCATTACAATTTATAAATGTGTGCATATATATTTCAAATAGCACAAACTTTCTTCCTTAAAGAGTGTGAGTCTGAAAAAAATCTTGCTTTCTATTGAAATATAAGGGGAAAGTGGTGGTTTTGTGGTTGAAGCATTTTCTCTTCTTTTTACCTTTTTCAAAAACCAAATGTTTGTATCTCATTCCACTGATGTGTTTCATCTGTGGCTTTACTCTAGTCTGTGGATATGTTTCATCTCTGCACTTTGAATATTTTTATTCAAGGGTCTTTAGACCCATGTGAGCCCTGTGCATTCTCATGACAGAGGAGGCAAGAAGGCAGATGGGAACTTCAAATGCTTTTAAGAGTTTTGGCTATCTGTGGAGTGCATCAGAGTTGCTATTAATGTTGACCAAAGCATGCTACAGGTCTATACCCCATGTCAATGTATTAGAGATGTAAATTCCTTTCATATTAGATATGGGCAAGTAACACAGCCACAGTTTATACTTTCTGAGCAAGTACAAACCTCTTAGCGAGAAGGAAGAGATGTTAATAACTGTGAAAAATAATGGGATCTATCAAAGACTTTTCTGTTGATCACAAACTTTACATCTCTCCTTTCTGTGTGTATAATATTCTGTTTCTTCTCCCAATAAAGATACTCCAAATTTTATCCAATCAAGCTCTCAGCCAGGATCTCATAATAGTCTCTGTCAGATCCAGCTATAGCTCCTCTTGATCAGAGACCTATGAGCTAAAAAGACAAGTGTTCTGTCTCCACATGCACTAACATACAACCCATTTTGAAAGGTGAAAAATGTAGAGCACCTAAAAAATCACTCAACTATAGAAATTCTTAAATTATTTTGGGCAAATATTATGAAATTCCTTACCCTGAAGGTTGGTAGTGTGCTTTGATGGACCCAAGTTCTACTTTCTATAATGGGCTCCAAAGTTTATTATTCTTTGTGAATCTTTACTATTTCCTCTGAGAGTTCTTTTCCTTTCTATTATCATCCTTGTCCAAATTTGAATAGCACAATAGAGAACAAGATCTCTTTGGAAATTGATCAGTTTTCACAGCCTACTTTATACCTGTAGTTATTTCTGAAATCAAGGATTGTCTCACACTCAAACAGTCACAGTCTTGCTTAACTCAGAATTATATATATATTTGATTTATAAAATCAAGCTATTACATTACAGACATCCTGAATTAAAATATGTAAGTATATAAAATGTATAGGTACATAATGTATATATTTTTATTGTAGTCAAGTACATTTGTTATTATTTTTATCCACAATACTTTTAAAATTCTGCATCTCACTACACTGAAAATTTCTTTGGTAGGGCACTTTCAGTCTCTTCTTCTTGAGCTATTGTGTCCAAATAAAAAGATGCATCAGGGCTCATATTAAACCATAGAAATATTTTAACAAAGGGAACCATGGCCACAACCTTGATTTTAGTTTATGCTTTGAGACTGATTCTTTGAATAGTTTCTCAATTTTTTCTTTTATGTATTGGACATAGGAAGTTGCAAATCTCAGCCTTGAAGGTTTGAGAATCTCTATATTCTTTCTTTTTCCTTACATCCCTCCAT
>CAUYRT010010119.1:0-76171 GCA_963574885.1 Lepilemur ruficaudatus
GAATCCGGCGGCTGTGGCATTAGGATTGCTTGGGCCCAGGCGTTTGCGGTTGCTGTGAGCTAAGCTTACACCACGGCAAACAATCTAGCCTTGGCAAACGAGTGAGTCACTGTATAAAAAAAAAAAAAAAAAAAAAAAAAAGATTTAAATGATGAGAGTTGTCGTAATCATAGCAGATGATAAGTACTCTGATTTTAGTAGGATTTATATACGCTTTTAAAGGGATTTTTGTTTTAGGTTTTATTTATTATCCATAGGCTAAATTTCCCAGAGTAATTTCCCTATTATCTGTTTATTTGTTGCAGTAAATTCCAAGACCGCTTAAAAAAGAGGGTTGGGAGGAAAGGGAACTTGATGACAGCATTATAGTTTCAGATTCATTTCATGGGTTTTGAAACTATGAAGGATACCACGATGATAGAAAGCACCAGTACCAATAATAGATATTGGGAATAAAAGAAGGCATTTAGATTAAAATGCTAATCTTGATGCCTAATTAGTAAAATTAATGTCAAAAATGCATTTATTTCCCAAAGAAGCAGTCACACCTACCTTTGTTCATCATCTGGCCTCTTGATCAAATTGAAAAGTATGTGGAGAAGCTGATCTCTCTCTTTAGGCTCAGGATGTAGGCATGCTGTACACAATATAAGGGGGATCAACTCCTAAAGAAATAAGATGGTAGAAAAATTCAAAATAAAAATACATTGTCGAATATTCTTTTTTCCCTCAAAATATGCTTTAAATGGACATTCACAGTGAACTAACCCTCAACATACAAAAGAGCTAATTTTAATTCTGTAAGGTTGGTAATTCAACCAACCCTAAAAACATTAAAATATTTATGTGGTGATTGTGCAGAAAGTATAAATCACAATGTCATAAAAGTTGTTTAAGATTCAACTAACCTTGTTTTTGTATCCAGTATTTCCCAAGGGTCCACTAGCTTTTACCCTGAATAACATTCCATCATGTGACAAGCTGACATTGTAATATCAATTTTGGAAGTGTTTTTAAATAAAACTTACAGAAGTTCACAATATTTAAAAACATAACAAAATAAAGACACTTCCCATTTCTACAAAGACAATATAAAGTCTTCCTTAGGATTAGATAGAATCTAAAAATTCTGTATCTTTAGCACTTAATCCAGTGGCTCATTAAAAAGAAGGCCCTATCCACAGTATTGAATCCTCTCAGTACTACTAAAGAGATCACCACAAATATTTGATGTGGAAATGTAAATTTTTAACAGTATTGTTTGTTGCATATTCAACATAGAGAAGAAATTCAACATTTTGTAAAAAATAGCCAAAATTTTATTTCTCTCTTCCTAGGAAATATTTGTTTCACATTGTAATTAAACTAACATCAAATTCTTAACACTAAAATATATTCAAAATATATTGTTTTTCATTTTGGAATGGATTTTCAAATATAAGGAGAATAAAAATAAAACAAGTGGTAAAATATTTTTGGAGAGAAATCCTCTAAGTTATAAAAATAATATTTTGCAGGTACATTAATCACTATGATATAGTAACTGAAGAATAATTACCTCCATTTCTCTTTCCCATCTGCCTCAGCACCCACCAAAAAGTACAAACATACTTAAAATAGGAATTGATCACTATGTAATTATGCATGATTATTATTGTCTATGATAATATAACCTGAATAAAATAATAATGTAATCTAAAGAAAAGCACGATAAAATGTCCATACTGTAGGAGAAGCATTTTTCCATTGGGAAAATGTTTCCTAGAAAGAGATGATATGATTTTTAGAGGATTTCAGACTGACATTTAAAGGCACTAGAAGTCCCTTTTTATTATTTCTAAAGTCTTTATATATTATTTTAAAATTATAATTATGTGGTATAAATCTTAAATTTGAAGGAACAAAGTTATAGATAAGAGGAGCTAGGAATAAATCTGATAAGTAAAGAAGAACTTAAAACATTCATTCTGTCATTTTTAATTTTCCTATTTGGGCACCAATGAGAGTTTTATATCAGTAACTGAAAAGCTAAATAAATAAAAAATAATCAGGAAATACAATTTTGCACTGGGAATGGGAGACAGAGTATATATACATAGATAACAGATTGTTAACTAATGTATTCACAAGACGCTTAATATGATGCTTGATGGATTAGTTCTGATTTTGTAGAAGAAAATAAATAACTTTTTATAAAATATTAAATATTCTCTCTGACTTGAAAACGTAACAATATTATGATAGGAGACAGATCATTAATAGCAAGGTCTGTTCTAATCCTTAGTTGATTCCATTTAGGCTGCTGATAGCTAATGATACTAATGAGAGGACTAAAACATTGCATCATCAGGGTATCCTCCCGAGAATAGAAACTTAAGAACAAAAAGTAGTTACTCTGGAACCACTAACAAAAAAAGGAACTACTCTAACGCTTGAAAACCAAGAAAGGCCCTAAACATTTTATTTGCACTTTCTCTTCACGTCAGATCTTTCTCTCCCAAAGGTTTTCTTGCTTCCTCCTAATCCCCTCTTCCTGCTTTCTCACTGTCTCTACATGCATACTTCTTATATTGCCCCCCCCAACTCTCTCCCTAGTCTATTACTCTTTAAAGTTATACTCAATAGGAAAAAAAATCAAATAATCCTATTAAAAATGGTCAAAGGAATAGACATTTCTTAAACGAAGACATACAGATGGCCAACAGGCATGTGAAAAAATGCTCAACATCAATAGTCACCAAAGAAATGCAAATCAAAACTATGAGACATCATCTCACCCCATTTAAAATGGCTTTATCAAAAAGACAGGCAATAATGAATGCTGGCAAGGATGTGGAGAAAAGGGTACCCTTGTACACTGTTGGTGGGAATGTAAATTAGAGCAACCACTATGGACAACAGTATGGAGGTTCCTTGAAAAACTAAAATAGAACTACCATATGACCCAGCAATTCCAATGCTGGGTATATATCTGAAGGAGGGGAATTCAGTATATTGAAAAGATATCTGCACTTCCATGTTTATTGCAACACTATTTCACAGTAGCTTAGATGTAGAATCAACCTAAGTGTCCATCAATGGATGAAAGATGGATAAAGAAACAGTGGTACATATACACTATGGAATATAACATAGCCACAAAAAAGAATGAAATCCTGCCATTTGCAACAACATGGATGGAACTGCAAAATATTATTACATTATGTGAAATAAACCAAGCACAGAAAGAGAAATCTCACATGTTCTCACTCACGCGTGGGAGCTTAACATTAAAAATAACTGATTTCATGGAGACAGAGAATAGAATGAGGGTAAGCTACCAGAGGCTTGGAAGGGTAGCAGGGAGGAGATAAAGTGAGGATGGCTAATGGGTGCAAAAATATAGTCAGATAAAATTGACAATATTTGATAGCATAACAAAGTGACTATAATCAACAAGTTAGGGTATAATTTAAAATAAATAAAAGAGTGAAATTGGAATGTCCCTAACACAAAGAAATGATTAAGTGCCTGAGGTAGTGGATATGCCAATTACCCTGATTTGATTAATTCACACTGTATTCCTGTAATGAAACATCACGTGTACCCTGTAAAGATATATTAATACAACTATTATATACCCATAATAATTTTCTAAAAGAAGATAAAGTTATGAAGATATTTGCTATAGTTGCAAATATACATGCACAGTTTAAAGTATGATGTATAATTTTATCTTCTTTACCTCAAAACGAAGCATACCAAAATAACTACATTGCTGTTTATTCCTTATGGCTTAATATTTTGTCTTTTTCTTTCTTTTTTCTTTATCACAAGGCTTAGTGATCCTCAGTCAAAGAGGAAGTTTATGGCATACATTAATATGCCATAATATGGAGACTCTCTTAACTGAAATATGGCTATCGAGTGTCAAACTAAGAATACTGGCCAGAGAGGGAGAGGAGTTCCAGTTTCAGTTTATTCCTTAGTAACAAAGAAGCTAAGGAAAGGCACAAATTTCTCTGACTTTTAGTTTCCTTGAATAAAGTTGTAGGAATTAAGATTAGTGCAGAAACAAAAATCACTTCACATACATTTTGCAATTTCCTTATCTACTGCTGTTACTTTTTCCTTCTGAGAAAAAAGTTGGCCTCAAAAACCTCTCGAGACAACACTTACCAAAGCACTTCTCAACACAGTAGCCATTACCAATCAATTCAAATTGACACATTAAAGGGAAAACATTTGTCAGTCCATGTCCCCTTGAATTCTAAAATTCTGTGAATTTAGGGCTTGGAAGAAAAATACTTTTTGCTTTTCTTAATCACAGTTAGTAATAATTTATATTGCCAACTGCCTTTATTTCTTGCTGGCAAAATTAACAATATACGGGAAGTTACTGCCAATAATTTTTGGTTGATACTGCATGCCAAGGACAATTTGGTACACCCTGGCACATCATGGCTATGTGTTACAATTTAGTGTGTAAAGTATGCCAGATGGCTTCTTCCTCTTATAGCAACATAGAACTGAGAAGATGTCCAGAAAGTGATAGAAAAATGTAGAAAGAGTGCTCTGTTTCTGAAAGAGCTAGCAAAGAACAATATCAGGATTTTGCTTGGTAGCTTGAGACTGCCTCAAATACTCTAATTTTTCTATCATTCATTTATTTATTCACAACTTTTATTTGTACCACTATTGAAATAATGAATTCTATAAGTATATGTCTATAGTGTTATTTATCCTCATTTATTTATTGCATATTCATCTCTTTCAAGCCTCTGAAGTACATATATCCACACCAGGATTTACTAAGTCCATATTTACCATTTTCACACTATTCATAAATCTATAGAACTGAATCAATATTCGTCCTTTGGCATCATCTCTCTGATTGAAGAAATCTAGTCTTAAAAATTTTCCTTGTAATTCTGAATACAACATTTAAAAAATGGTGGTTAAATTTCAATAAAAGACAAGATGACAATGTTTTCAGAATATCTTTAAAATATTAAATATTAAAAAAGTATTGAGAATAGAGCAGTGTTAGACATATTTAAAAGCATACTAGATTTGACATTTTATGTAATATTAAAATAATAATAATAATAACCATGGTAAGAAAATACATATGGCTTTGGTAATATTAGATATAAAGGTAATTTTTTTCTCCACATAAGAAAACTTATGTGTCCATATTTCTTTCTTTTTTTTTATTTTTTTACTATGTTGCCCAGGCTAGAGTGCTGCAGGTATTCACAGACCTGATCATAGTGCACTATTGCCCCCAACTCTTGGGCTCAAGTGATCCTCCTGACCTTAGCCTCCCAAGTAGCTGGGACTACAGGTGTGTACCACTGTGCCCAGTTAACGTGTCCGTATTTCAAGCAACAAGAATCTTAGATATTTTAAAACATGCTTTGGAAACCTGGATAGTACTCATTGATGTGTACTAAAGTGAAATATAAAACTGAATTCCTATGACCATGGGAGAGAAAATCAGTATAGTAGTCCTACTGCAGAATTTCTAAGACTTAGAATTCATTACTAGAAAAGGATTAGCATTTTGTACTTTATTCAAGTAAATGACATTTGCTATAACTTATATTGATTTTACAATTTTAATAACCAAGCTAGTTCTCTCTATTTGAAGGAGCTTCCACTCCTCAAATCCTAGCTTACCCATGGAATTTTGTAAAATATTAAATAGGAAAGGCTTCTAGCATTGTAATTCTTTTTTCAATTTTACAAGCAAAACAAAGTAACTTCTAATGATAAAGAAATGTCTTTAGAGATAGTAAATCTCTTTAGAAATTATTTACATTTGATTTTATCAATATTTTTACTGAACTTCCCTACTCTTACAGCGAGCTTCTAAAATACTTCCCAGATATAGTCTGTTTTTCCAAGATTTTATCACTTGAGGATTTTAAATCTTGAAAAAAAACTGTCTGAGAATATAAGATTAGTGTCTATTCATACTAGAAAAGCAGAAAAAAATCATCTAAAAAGGATCTAAAAAAAAGTGAATGATTAGATAGTAAAGGGAAGAAATGAAGCAGGAAATGAGAGAGGGGAAATTTTAATGTTAAAAAAACCATGGCAATGTTGATAAGATAAGGCTCTAAGATTTGAAAGGAGTCCAAAACAGAAAAGGAAACATACATTTAGATCAGATGCCAAGGAGTAAATGTTTTGAGTATTTTAGGCCAAGAAGGAAAATTCTACATTGTTCTAGAAAGGTAACACATTAGTCCAATAAAGCAGAGTTCCCAGGTTTCCCTAATTTTGTCACTAAAATCATTTCCTAGAACTCAAACATTTAAAAATTTAGGGTAGTTGTTATTCTTGAAATTCCTATCTAGTCTTTTGGCTAAGAATTAAGCAATAATGAACTATAATTTAATTTCAAGTAATGACAAGTTACTCATATTTACTTTATCCCTCAACTATAATATAATTTTTGGCTAATTTAAAATTAAAACCCACATATTATTGTTATTCACTTAATCAATTTTGAAAAAGAAATAATTTAATCGAATTGTTATAATTGAGCTCAGTATTATAAGATAGTACCTTTCATTAAACTTCATTTGATTTCCTTATGCTATATACAAGAAACATTTCTCATTTAGTGATATGTGTTTGGAGAAGATCTATAATCACATAAGAATATCCATAATTCATTTAAAAATGGTTTTCTTTGAATCAAAAATGTTTTGAAAATGATGTGATCGCTCCTTAAGGAAACCAGTATAATTCTTTTGAATAATCCAAAGGCAAGAGCATACGTTGAAACAATTGGGAAGGGAGAGGAAATGATTGAAAAAGAAAGGAAGAATAAAAAGCAA
Organism: Lepilemur ruficaudatus; assembly: GCA_963574885.1. Classification (NCBI taxonomy): domain Eukaryota; kingdom Metazoa; phylum Chordata; class Mammalia; order Primates; family Lepilemuridae; genus Lepilemur; species Lepilemur ruficaudatus. The sequence goes on from CAUYRT010010119.1 coordinate 6,831, forward strand.
AATAAAAAAAGAAAATCTCTTCTGAAGCAGCTAAGATATACTTGGTGATATCAAATATAATTGACAATTAGAATATTGATAAGCCAAGATACCAGTGTGTAAAATTTAATACATAGCACAGAAAGCACAGAGGAACCCAAACAAAAGATGGTCAGTAAAAGACAAAGAAAATCTAGCAGAAGTTAAATTTTGACATAAAAAGTACTTGTGGATCAAATGAGAAGTGCTCAGGAAATAGTAAGTTGAGAGAGTTAATATTAACATAAGCAAACTGCATGCAGAGAATTTCTTTGGCTAGAAAGGAAACCTACACTAAGACAGAAATTAAGTTAATAAATGAGATGCTAAACTTGAAGATGAATCTGAAAGGGAGCATAATGCCTTAATAGGATAAGCAATAGGGAACAACGAAAACATAAGTTCTTTCTGTTCTAAGTAGGAAAATAAGATCAAAATGTTTTGAGGAAGAGTTTATGGTAACAGTTGTATTCAAGATAAAATGGAAGAGCACTCTGCAGGCAAGCAGTGTCAGTGAAAGTTGGTTGCTACAATTAAGGCATGATAAAGTAGCCTGGAATAGAGAAAGTCTATAAAACTACAGTTTGTAGTTCAAGTACTCAAATGACTAAGATGGTTAAGAAGGTCACATAAATATGAAAATAAAGGGTGTAAGGAAAACAATAATACAAATACAATGATAAACAGAAATAACACTGGGCTCCAGTGACTAGTAGTAATAAGGTACAGCAGCAACTGTGGCTAACTAGAGATCCCATGTCCCACCTACAAAGGATAGGAACTACTAAGCTCCAATTAAAAAGAATCATTTGGAAATGTAACCTCAGTGCTTCCAGACGCATGAGTTTTCAAGAAAAACTAGAAATTTTATCTTTTTAGGTAAAATATCTCAAGTTTTAAAAGTTTAATAACTAGCACATCATTTTTAACACCAATGAACAGGGGAAACAAAATCTATCTGTGAGCCTGTGTTGGTCTGTGGATAGACAGTGTACAGTCTCTGCTTTAAATTTTTAGTTGACACTTGTCAGCATGTTCCTATTAATGTATAAACAAAAAAAAATACAGTCATTACACAGACTCACATAGAAAAAAAGCCAGATTACTCACCTCTGGAAAAGTTCTACATTTCAAGAGCTGCTAAAATATCTATTTTTAGAATTATTAATATCTATAATTCCCAGGGCTCAATCTTTTAGTAACCCTAATTAAAGTACTTAAATGATTTTAAATCTCAATATTGCTAAAGAAATGTGATTTATTCCCAAAATTAAATATATATACACATACAAATATTAAACAGGTAAAGAAGATGGGCCAATCTTATCTACTTTACTATATTAATTTGCTACATTTATTCACTATATTAGTGTATAAATCTCAGAGTTATAAGTATCTGGGACTATTATTACTCAAAAATAAAAAAATTTTCTATGAAGCAAACATGAACAGCAATGTAAAAAAATCAAAGTTTGGTTTCTCATAAGACAGGCAGATCATCAGACGTACCAACTACTTTAAAAAGTTTTAGAGAACTGCTTCTCTCTTTTGCCTGTTTTATTACAGTTTTAGTGAGATATACTTCATCTATCATAAAATCCATGCATTTCAAGTGTACATTCAGTGTGCTTTTTTCATATATTCAGAGTGGTACAACCATCACCACAATCTAGTTTTAGAACATTTGCAATATTCCAAAAGGAAGGCGTGTTCCTATTAACAGTCACTCCTCACTTCCATTTCCATCCCAGCCCCGGACTCCTCCTTTGCTCTTCCAGTTTAGCTAGCTGATAGCAAATACTTCCTTGGCGTAGAATGAAAACAAAAATTAACTTTTGATGTAGTATTATAAAAAAAATGCTTTCAGAAGTAATCCTTTATGAAATTTCATTTTTAAATGACAGAATTTCCCCTTCAAATGCATTTAAGCAGAGATTGTGAAATCAACTTCTTTAGCCTATTTACTACATACATATATCAAATGATAAATATATTTATTCCATAATTTGGCTCAAAAGATTCAAGTTTCCTCAACCAACCCATTAATATGAATTATTACATAAGCCATAAGCCACATATAGAAAATTAGGCTATCATTTTATTTTATTTTTTTCCAAAATGAATAGGCAAGGAAGACTTTTTAAATACAAGCTGGTAAAAATAGACTACCATTATTTCAGAGAACCTAAAATGTACATTTTAAAAAAACTTTTTATTGTCTCTGAATTAGGATGTACCTTATAACAGATAGTATGTCATAACTTAATTGTTAAAGGTATATAGTTGTTACAACCAATTACATCTTAGATTTGAAATATAGTACACTGAATTTTAAAAATGTTATAACTGTAAACTGAAGATTGAGTGTGGGTGTTACCTTTTTTTCCCACTCCCTTTAAAACAGTCATAAAATCAGTTGAATGGGGTCATGAAGAGCATTTTTTTCTTGTTTATTTAGGGAATTTTTCTTTATTGCTCTAAAATATGTTTGTTATTGCTTGTCTTCTATTTCACCTTTTTGTAGTTAGTAAAGGTAATATTTGATTTATAAATTTTTAAATTATATATGTATGCATGTATTGGCATAGGATGTAAAATGACTTTCTTACTGAAGGTTTAATCAAATAAAGTTTGAAAACACTAAAAGATAAAATATAATGCACCTTAAGAATAAAAACATTCTTTATATAATGACATAAATAACAAAATATAATGTTACGTGAAAAAAAGCAAAGTAGAAAACAGTACATAGAGTATCATTTTTTTAAATTATAGAAAAAATATCATATATTTGAATTTGTTTATAAATGTACAAAATATCTCTGAAAAAATACCATTCTACAATAGACTTCAATACTTGTAAAATGGATAGAACTTCTAGACAGAAGATCAGTAAGGAAATAGATGACTTGAACCTTATAGAACAACTAGACCACCTATAGACAACTAAACATATAATAAACATTCCACCCAAAAACAGCAGAATATATGTTCTTCTCAAGTACACAGGGAACATTCTCCAGGACAGACCGTATGTTAGGCCACAGACAGTGCTTAGTAAATTTAAAAAGATCAAAATCAAAGTATCTTCTTTCTGACTATAATGAAATGAAATTAAAAATCAGTAATACAAGGAAAACTAGAAATTCCACAAATTTGTAGCTATTAAACAACACACTCAAATAACCAATGGATTGAAGAAGAAATCACTACAAAAATTAGAAAACACTTTGAAGTGAATAAAAACGGAAACACAACATACCAAAATTAATGAGATGCAGCTAAAGAAATATTCAGAGGGATATTTATAGCTGTAAATGCATACATTAAAAAAGAAGAAAGATCTCAAATCAGTAATTTTGCTTTATATCTTACAGAACTACAGAAAGACCAAACTAAACCCAAGGCCAGCAGAAAAAAGGAAATAATAAAGATTAGAGATAAATGAAATATAGGTTAAAAAATAAAGAGAGTTAACAAAATCAAAGTTGGTTTTTGAAAATATCAACAAAATTGAGAAACCTTTAGCTAGACTGACTTAAAAAAGAGAGAGAAGATGTAAATAACTAGAATTAGAAATGAAAGCAGGGATGTTAGCACCAATACTATAAATGATTGTCAACAAATCAGATAAGATGAAATGAACTAATTCCTAGATCACACAAATTACCAAAACTCAATAAGTAGAAAATCTCAACAGATATAAAACAAGAGACTGAATCAATAATGAAAGATTTCCCAACAAAGAAAAGTCCAGGACCAGATGGCCTCATTGTTGAATTCCAAAAAACATTTAAAGAATTAACACCAATCCTACTCAAACTAATTCAAAAAATGGAAGAGGAGGAAACAGTTCCTACACATTCTATGAAGCCAGCCTTAACCCGATACAAAAGCCAGACAAAGATATTATAAGACAATAAAACTATAGAACAGTATGCCTTATGAATAAGGACACAGAAAAGCTCAACAAAATACTATCAACAGATCCAAAAGCACATGAAAGAGATTACAAACCAAGACAAAGTGGGATATAACCCAGGAATGGTGCAACATAAAATCAGGCAATGTAATACAGGTATACCACATTAATAGAATGAAGGAAAAAAAATCATATTATCATATCAACAGATGCAGAAAAAGCATGTGACAAAACTTAATGCATTTTCATGCTAAGCACACTTAGCAAACTAGGAATAGAAGGAAACTTCCTTCACAAGATAAAAGGCACTTACATATAAAAACCCTATAGCTAACATAAGTCAATGGTGAAAGACTGAAAGCTTTCCCCTAGATCAGAAACAAGACAAGGGTACCTGATTTCTCAAAACAATGCTATTCAACATTGTATTGGAAGTCCTAGCCAAAGCAATTAAGCAAGAAGAAAAAACAAAAGCTACCCAAATTGGTAAGGAAGATGCAAAACTATCTCTATTTGCGGATGACATGATACTATACAGATACAAGAACTCCACAGAACTACTAGATCTAATAAAACACACTACTAGAACTAAAAAATTCATCAAAGTTGTAAGGTATAAGATCAATGTACAAATCTCAAATTTGTACGTTGTTTCCATACACCACGAATAAATAACCTGAAAAGGAAATTAAAGACACAATTCCATTTACAATGCCATCCAAAAGAATAAAATACCTAGCAATAAATTTTACCAAAGTAGTGAAAGAATTGTACACTGAAAACTATAAAATATTACTGAAAGAAGTTAAGGACCTAAATAAATGGAAAGACATCCTATGTCCATGAATTGGAAGACAATGTTAGGTTGGCAATACTCCTAAAATGATCTAAAGATTTGATATAATCTCTACCAAAATTCCAATGATCTGTTTTGCAAAAATGGAAAGAAAAATAAAGTTGGAGGACTCATACTTCGCAATTTCAAAACTTATTACAAACTACAGTAGTCAAAACAGTGTGGTACTGGCATAAAGATAGCTATATAAGACCAATGGAACAGAATTTAGAGTCCAGAAATAAAGCCAAACAATCTACGGCCAATTAAGTTTTGATAAAAGTGGCAAGACCATTCAACAGGGGAAAAGTTTTCTCTTGAATAAATGATGTTAGGCAATGGACAGCCACATGAGAAGAGTAAAGTTGGACCCTACCTCACTCCATATATAAAACTTAACTCAAAATGGATCAATGACCTAAATATATTAGAACAACCCCATGTTTTCTTCTAATAGTTTTATAGCTTTAAGTTTATATATATATATATTCCTGACATTGGATTTAGCAGTAAATTCTTAAATTTGACAGCAAAAGCACAAACAACAAAAGAAAAATATAAATCAGATCACAAAATTCAAAAACATTTGTCCGTCAAAGGATATTATCAAGAATGTAAAAAGACAACCTACGGGATGGAAGAAAATATTTGCAAATTATATATGTAATAAATATCCAGAATATATAAATGCTAAGCCATGTGAACGTATTACTTAATCAAAATCTTAAACCCTGTTTCTAATGCTTTATTTATTTAATCAGCTAAGATATTACTATAACCAGTTTACCCAGGAACATTTTAATTATATTTACATACCAATAAAAAGGCTTATGCTGACAAGAAAATTTATATAAAACTTGAGAAATGAAATAAAAGGCAAAATATTAATCCTTCAATCACAAGAGCTTTTTAAAAATATAGATTTAAGGAATGGGGGTGAAATATTTAAAAAATAATTCAATATCAACGATGTAATGGAAAAAAATTGTCCTTTTATGCCCAAGAATTGGTTTTAAACCAAACTAAGATATATTCATTATTTACCAATTTAATTTTGAGGAAAAACAACTTTGTTTTATTATAAATGGCAATTTTTCTGATAAAATAGAATGCACAAATAATTAAACAAAGATAAACGATCAGTTCTTCATGAAATGAATATATATTTTTTAAATATAAAAAATTTAAACTCAGCCAGAAAAGCATCATACCACAAATTAGATATATAGGTGCATGTGTGTATGTAAATATATCTATATATGTAATGTATCTGATTACTGATAATGCAAATTTGTAAATATTTCATGCAGTACAACCATATTTTAGTGGTAGTCTTTTATGACAATATGGATAATTAAAATAAAAAAGCTAAAACTGCATCTCATAATAATTAGGTTTCTGTAACACTTTAAAGATCATATTGAGGAAATACAGTAAAAAGGATGCAAACATTAATGCATTACATGGATTATGTTATAAGCTAAAAAAGAAAAAGAAGCTCAAACACCACTCTGCCAGGCAGAACTGCAAAACAATCTGAAATTGGACACTGATCCTTCAAGACACAGAAGACTTTCCATACTCATTAATATCTTACAACTATTTTTTAAATAATTAGGTTAAAAATAAAACCACCAGTAAGCAAACTTGGTCTTTTTAATAAAAAATACCTCTAGGAATAAACATTTTTAAAGTTCTATATGTTTTCTTGAGGATCAGTACAAATTTCTTGTGCTGAATGGATAATTAAGGTCAGGATAAGCTTTAAATGGGTTTTGCCAATGCATTATGTACCTATCATACTGTAGGTCCCACGAATTATGAGTAAAATCAGTGATAAATATTAAGAGGATGACCGTAGAAACTTATGTGATACATTCTAAAATATTCTTAATCTATTCTTTGTAAAAAAAAATTTTGTGAACTAGAAATTTATCTTATAAATTCAATAATTAAAATAAATGATTTAACTTACTTGCAAATAAATCATCCACTGTCATTTAAATGATATTAGAGATAACTTTTCATTAGTCTTGCATTGGCTAAATGTAAGTATATTTAGTAATAACTTATAAATATAACTATAAAGATAGCTTCCTACAGTGTTTATGGCCCATAACATATGTTATGTGGACTATATGTACTTGCAACTGTATTTTGGATATTTAAAGCATATTTAAAGGTTAATTACAAGAAAAATTAAAAATGTACTTTTAAAAGTTATTATAGCCAATATTATCACTATCCTATAATTTATTGCCAAACATAATAAAACTGACATTTATAATAGGCAATTACAAGAATACATTTAACAACAGTTACATAATTAGTCCCTGTTAATTTTCAATACAAAGATTGTCCATTTCTGTAGACATATCAAGCATATCATAGCAAGGGCAGAGATAAATTAGTTAACTGGTAATATAAAAACCAGGCTGTGTTCAAGACATAAATGGACCTACAGTAATAGTTAGTGCTGCAGAAGCTAACAATGCTTTAAGCAAAATTGGAAAAACATGAATACCATGCAGTTTTACTGAACTCACCTGACAGAGGTGTAAAACCATTCTCTAGGAGCAGAGATGCATGCACAAAAGTAAGAATATGATTGCAAGTAATAGACTTTCACAAAATAAAATATATCACTAAACTTCAAAATGACAAAAAATGGACAACATGATGATAATATTAGGAAGAAAATATTTTTATGTGTCTCACCTCTCTCTTTGCCAAAAGTACATTAGGAACTATATGTGGCAGGCAGCGTCCCAGCATTAACATAACGCTTTTTTCACTGTCTGCAATCCGAGACACCTAGAAAATCAGAGATTTAATAAACAATGACAGTGGAGAACTTCTGTGCATGATGGTATGTAATAGTTCAGGCTAGACCCTGCTGCCCCTGCTCTAAACTCATCTTCTAATATAACTTATGATAACAGTAACAGTGTCCCAAAGAGCATCAACATTTCTGTGGGACAGAAATGGATTTAAAATACTAATAAAAAACAAGGGTGAAAAGAGGGAGGCCTAATAGGCTTCAGTTCTGGGAACAAACAGGAATAGCATAGGATCGGGGCATCCTCAATGTTTGTTTTTGTCCTACAAAAGATGCCTACAAAGCTGTAACCATTGCCTAAGGTAAGAGTCTGTGCAACAAAGTTGCACACAGGGGGTGGTCTAAGGAAGCTGATCCAGTTTTAAAATGAGGATTTCCAGAGTACATCTAAACCATTGTGGGACAGATACCCATGGGAGGTCAAGGGGAATCAACAACAAAACAGCTGGAAAGGGAGGAGTGAGAAGAAAGGCAAAAGAAAAAAAATAATAAAATACCCTTTTTCAAGATGAGAATAAAACAACAGTTACAAAATAGTTGAGGAGAACAAATATGAAAGTTAACAAATTCATTTGTTGAAGACAAGCACTCCTAATGAAGTGAAAATAATGGAGTAATCTAAAAATCACTAATATATAAACCATGTATTTTAAGTTGCTTTTCTCAATTACACCCAAGAGATGCTATCATTAAACATAATGTTAAAAATAGATTACAAAAGGTCACCTTAATATTAATAAACAAAGCTTTAATCCAAAGAACAGAAATAGCCAACTACCTTCCTTAAAAATTTAAAATTTTAATAGCTATTTCTCAGAGCATTATTTTAAATAATAGATTTGCATTTGAAATATAGTCTCATCATACATGCTTCTGTAGGAGACACTAAGAAGAAAAATAGCAGAATGTTTTAAGGAAGTTGTAAGAACATCAGGTATAATTTACCTCTGATCCTAAACGACTATCTGCTGACATTCGACAAAAAGAGAGTAATGCTTGGTGGAAGGCAGGAGACAATTTCCTAGAAGATATTGGATGAAAAAGAGACAATACCAAAGAATTACCACTGACATTTAAGGGGAAAGTTAAGTTGCATATTGTAATTCTTATTACTGCATTAATTCTACCCCACAAATGTCAACCAGATTTCTCAGCCACCAGTGACTTTAAGAACACTTCATTGGAGAATTATACAGGAGGAAAAAAATGTCAATAGTAACTGGTGATCTTCTTGCAGTAGCTTGATGTTATGTGAATGAATGGTCCTTAAATGTTATTGGATCAAACCTGAAGTGATATAGTAGTAGATGAATGCCTGTAAAGTATTTGCAAAATCTGAAACGAGGCCTTTCTGATCCATGATTCTCTATGGTCCCAGAAAGGTAAACAAAGGTAAAGTGTATACACAGGTTGACTTGGTATATTGCTGAGAGGAATTAAAGTTTCGAAGACACAGGTAATGCTACTGATAACCTTAATATTATAATATAAACCCATATAAAAGTAGTAAAATTTAAAGATAAATGAAGGAGAGGTTCACTCAACATTTATGGTATATTTTAAAAATATTTTTTTTTTTTTGCAATTGAAGATTTTAGCCTATTTATGTTTAATAAAGGAGGTTAAAACAACATATTTCTAAAACAACACTGGTCTCCACTTAGTAGTATTCATAAAACTATGACTATGAGTTGTACTTTATGTGCTCAAAGTATGAAGAAAAGGCTAACCCCCAAAATTACATAATAAAGCTTATTTAGTATACACTACAGAGTGGCACTCAGGAATTTCTATGATTACAGAGTGGTGTGCCAAAGCTTGAGCTTTTTTTGCTCTTTTATGCTCCTTCCACACTCTGTGAGAGGAGGGGGCATTCAACAGTGGCTGGCACATAGTAAGAGCTAAACAAATTAGTTGTACAAATTTAACAATCATCTATCTCCATGGTGTAGCTTTGGAGTATCAAAGGAAATATACAAAAGTATTACTAACCACTATGGACTATTAGAAATGCAATTATTTTTGAGTCTCATAATACAGATTTTTATGATCATATCTTATGCATGTTAGAACAAATACTTTTAGGATTGGGTTGTGTCTATTCTAATTCTGTAACCCCATAATACCTATAGAAAAAAAATATATACACACACACCCCTCCTAGTTGCAGAAAAAGTTGTGGTTCAAGAATAAAAAGCTTTTCTTAAAAAAAAAAAGAATTCCATACTTCTCAGTAATAATGATATAATAATAATATATCTAAAACAAATCAGTCATGCTTTTCTATCATATCCTTATATTGGGTATACTCTCTCATTAATAGGAGGATGAAGCATGACCTTGTTGCTAAAATGCACCATAGGATATTTATAAGAATTGAATAAATTATACATAAAGCATTAAGAACTGTGTCTGACATATAAAAAGAACTCAGTAAATATTCCTTTCTTAATTATAATCTAAAGGTTTCAAAATTATATTTTGTCTCCTCCACTAGAAAGCATTATAAAGGGCAGGAACCACACTTTTTATCTGAGTTCAACCACTGCAACCCAAGAAAAGTGAAATAAATTTAAAAAAATTAATGATACAATAATACAAGCAGACACAGGAAAAAGGACTGGGAGCAAAACCATTTTCTCTTTAACATAGGCAACTATGCAGTACCAAACGTTCTTTTAAGTGATAATGATGGAAGAATAGAGAAATGGGAAAAAGTATTGGGTAAAAGTGTTCATAGCACATAGTAACACACATATTATTTACAGATTTAAGTACTTAGCTAAGACAGAAACTAGACTCTGGTTTATTCCTCTTTGATGTAATTTAATTTAGTAATTAATTACTTTGTGACATGTTTTTTGTGATAAGTATTTTGTTGTGTGTTAAGTTCACACCAAATGCAAAACTTCATACATCTAATCTGCAAAGGAAGTTCAAAGTAAGAATTGAACTTCTTCCAGTCTGACATATACTAAATAGCTGAAAGATGTATTTCAAAATACAGGATGCATACTAACCTATTGGGTTTGTCAAAATGAACTGTGTTTTTACTTGACAGAGAAGAAGATGGCATTCCTTCTCTTTCTCTTCTGGGCAAAGAATTTGGGGAATTCTCTTTAGGAACAGTGGAGTCAGCTTCATCTGATACTGAAAGATGGATATCCTTGCTTTTTCCCTTGTCTGAACTATTTACAACTGGACCCTGTCCACTGTCTTCCGAATCTTTGTGGGGAGACTGATCCAAAGAAGGTTGAACAGAGTCACAAACTGCTGGGATGGCAAAGTGTTCATTTTTGAGGAAGTCCATTTCACTGTAGAAAGAAAGAGAAATTACCAGAGAACAACTATACTTTTGAAAATTTTGGCAATAGCATAAACCTCATAATGGGTTTAATGCTTTAAAAATATAACATATTAATAGCAAATTATTAGGCAGGTGATAAACCTTTTTTACACAATATTCACTGATAATTCATATACCTAAAAGTGTAGCCACGAACTCTCAACAATGAGCATAAAAAAGGACTCATGAACCCTGCTTTTGATTAGCACTTAACTTCTTCATTTATTTGCAAAATGGGAACAATACCATCAAACCCATAGGATTATTATAAGAATTCAATGAAATAATGAATGGGAAATATGTACAATACTAATGTGAAGAGGAAGTAAAGATAATCTTATTTCTTAGTTCCAAGACCTAATCAATTATAAGATAACTACATTGATTTAATAACATTTTTGGGGGGGGGGGAAAGACACGATTATTTTAAACATATAAAGCAATTATAGAACTTTCTCTCAGAAGTATTAAAAGGTAAAAAAAAAAAACTCACAACTGAAATGCTAATGTTTCATGTATTTATATAACTTGCCATTGTCTTCAAAAACTTTTAAGAGGATTTTTAGAAATGATGATCAAGTACTAACCTTTCAAGTCTTCTGATTTGCTCCATCAACGACCATTTCTCACTATTTAATAAACTAATTTTATCTTCTAATTTCTGTACTAACATGGAGTTCTAAAATCAAAAGAAGAGAAAAACAGAAACTCAAGATCTCACAGTATGTTTTTACATAATTTAAATACTTTTTTGTGGACTTGACTAGTTAGTTGATATTGTTCACCTCTACAGGCTGGGGAGTTTCAAGGGGTGGAGGAAGGTTGCCTAAAATTGGTGTAAGGGCCTCTAATTCATCTTCTTCTACCCCGCTGGCCACGTCCACAAGATCTTTTCCAGTCACTTGATGATTTCCAAAATCACGGTAGAGTTGCAATAAGTCTGGAGGTTTTGGAATGTTTAATCCTACATCATCCCATAATTCAAAATCCTAAAAGATGAAAAATATATATACATATAAAAACTTTGAGGATTTTATCTCACATTTTTGGGAAGCATGTTATTATTGCTAATATCTTGAAAAGCCAACATAATGATAATTTTGTCATGATGTTGAAGTGTATGTTCCAAGTGAGTAACTACTGTTCTTAAGCTTATAATATATATTCCACCGTCCAATTTTATTCTTGTAAGTTTCATGACATTCTAAACACGTTTAATTATCTTGGATGTCAAGATGTTACACAATCTTTTTTATTAAATCTCTCAAAAATGTAAACTCAACTTTAATGCTTGTGTTAACTTTTAAGCTTGTAAAACATTCTCAAATATTGGCATAAAGCCATAAAATATGTCTAGATTGAGATAGTCTTGGTTCATAAATTATACCTATTATTTATAGGTTATAAGTAAATTCACTGATGGCATTAATTTTGTTCTTCCTTTATTATTCCAACCTCCATATACTTAGTGTAATCTCTGGTGAGTAAGCAAGCAATTGAATCTGCTTGTCTTCTTGTTGTAGTTGCATGATTCTAACTTGTATTATTAAAAATGCTTCTGGCAATTTTCAGAATCCAAATAGCTGCTCTTCGATTTGTTGTGTAGTAAAACGTTCTTCTTAATTCAATCTAACATAGTATTATGAAAAGTATAAAAAGGCATAGCATCTCAAGCATTCTATAAGCAAAGATTTTTAGAAGAGCTTTATGAAGTTCGAGAGTAATCAATTGCACGCAAATACACTGTCTTACCATTCTATCTTCCTCTAACATATCAGAATTTAGTACTAATTTGATGTAACTTATTTATAAGACCTTCTTTGAGAAACTATGGCATATTCATTTGAATGCTGTAAATGTAATACCCTTAATCCTTTGATGGTTTGTTTGAATAATGGCATAACTTATTGAGGATTAAATCTGAGGCAGATAGGATTACTAAAAGTGGAGGCTTTGGAGAAAACAAGACATAAGTATGAAATTCATATCTGTCTCAATTATTACTGTTATAAGTTAATTTGAGGCTTAAACTAGCCATCTGTAAAATTATCTCTTATAAGGGGTTATAATGTATACAAAGGACTTAACACAAGGCCGGGCGCGGTGGCTCACAACTGTAATCCTAGCACTCCGGGAGGCCCAGGCGGGTGGATAGCTCAAGGTCAGGAGTTCGAGACCAGCCTGAGCAAGAGCGAGACCCTGTCTCTACTATAAATAGAAAGAAATTAATTGGCCAACTAAAAACATATGTAAAAAATTAGCCAGGCATGGTGGCACATGCCTGTAGTCCCAGCTACTCGGGAGGCTGAGACAGAAGGTTCCCTTGAGCCCAGGAGTTTGAGGTTGCTGTGAGCTAGGCTGACACCACAGCACTCTAGCCTGGGCAACAGAGTGAGACTCTGTCTCAAAAAAAAAAAAAAAAAAAAACAAACAAAAAAACAAAGGACTTAACACAGTGCTTAGCTCACAACAATAACTAAATGACTTTTAGCTTTTAAAAAATTATTAAATAAATATTACATATATTATTCAAATGTCCATATTTCTATTATCCATCCAAAATTTATTACATATTTACCCTGTGCTTAGAAGCAGCAATGATGAGACTTCCATTTGCTCCATATCCTACCCAAGATTTCATGCACTCTTAGTTACATATTCTAATAAATTCATGTGGTATCTCAATATGACTTTATTTGCATTTTCCTAATGAATAAAGATGTTGGGAATCTTTTTCATGAGCTTATTTGCCATGCAATATATCTTCTTTCATGAAGTAACTATTTAAAACTTTTGTCTATTCTTTTAAAAATTGGGTTGATTTTTATTATTGAGTTTAGAAAGTTCATTATACATTCTGGATATAAATCCTTTATCAGATAGGTTACTTGTGAATATTTTCACTCAATGTGTGTCTTGTATTTTCATTCACTTAAGGGTGGCTTTCAAAGAGCAGAAATTAGTAATTTTGATGAGAGAAAATTTGACAGAGAACAACATACTTTTGATATCTAATCAATCTCTGCCCACCTTTCAAGGCTGCAGAGATTTTTTTTCTCTGTTTTCCTCTAGAAGCCTTATAGGTTTTCAGGATATGCATTTATGTCTATGTTCCATTTTGAGTTAACTTCGTACATGGCATGAAGTACAGTTTGAAGTTCATTTTTGGGGCATATAGATACCAAATTGTTCCAGTATCATTTGTGAAAAAAGACTACCCTTTCTGCATGGAATTAACTTTGCATTTTGCCAGATGATCTATGTGTGAGTCTGTGTCTGGACTTTCCATTCTGTTCCACTGATTTATTTATCTATATATCAGTATCATGCTTTCTTGACTACAATATCTTTTAAGACCTGAAGTCTTAAGTCCTCCAACTTTGTTATTCTTCATTAAAGTTGTTTTGGCTGTACCAGTTCCTTTCCCCTTCCATATATATTTTCATTTCACATGCTAAGTGATTTTTGGTGCCTTGTTCTTTCAATTATTGGAAGACCACTGTTGAAATCTCTAATAATTTCTATCTTTTAACTGAGAAGGATTGATAGTTTATATTTAAAGTGAGTATTGATATAACTGGGTTTAAATCTACCATCTTGCTATTTGTTTTCATCTTTTTTTTTTTTTGAGAAAGAGTATCACTCTGTTGAATGGGCTAGAGCGCCCTGGCATCAGCCTAGCTCACAGCAACCTCAAACTCCTGAGTTCAAGTGATCCTCCTGCCTTAGCCTCCCGAGTGGCTGGGGCTACAGGCACGCGCCATAATGCTTGGCTAATTTTTTCTATATATTTTTAGTTGGCCAATTAATTCCTCTCTATTTTTAGTAGAGACGGGGTCTTGCTCTTGCTCAGGCTGGTTTCGAACTCCTGATGTTGAGCAATCCACCCGCCTCGGCCTCCCAGAGTGCTAGGATTATAGGCATGAGCCACCGCGCCCGGCCTGTTTTCATCTTTGTTTTTCTTTTCCTTTTTGTGTTCTTTTCGGCCTCTTAATACTATTTCTTACATATTCAAAACTTTTCCTATTCACTCTTTAATTTATAAAACACAATTAACCTAAACTATAACCATAGCATATTATGGCATGATATTTACGTTAGCTAAATATGATTTTAATGTCTTTTACATAGTGCATGTTCAATGAAGCTACTATAATAAAAAATAACTAGAAATTGATTACATTTAATTTTTGCCAAATACAGTAAATGAGGGAGTGAATGAACTATCTCCTCTAGAGAACTTTTTTTTTGGATATAGAATCACACTGTCACCCCAACTAGAATGCAGTGGCATCATCCTAGCTCACTGCAATCTCAAACTCCTAGGCTTAAGTGATCCCCCTGCCTCAGCCTCCCAGGTATGTGGGATGACAGGCGTGCAAAAGCGTGCCTGTATAATTTTTTCTGTTTTTTTTTCTTTTTGTAGAGACGGGGTCTCACTGTTGCTCAGGCTGGTCTCCAGCTCCTGAGCTCAAGCAATCCTCCTGCCTTGGTCTTCCAGAGTGCTAAGATTACAGGCATGAGCCACTGCACCTAGCAAAGAACTTCTATTTTTGCTAAAAGATCCATAGGAGATGTCATGGATCAACAGAATAATCTTTACTTAAAATAATGACCTCCTGATTTCTACATAATAAACTCACTGATATTTACTTTTTTAAGGTGCAAGATTCAAACTGATCCATTAGCACTAGGAAGTAAAAATATTACCTGATCATCATTTTCATCAGAAAAGGTTATTGACGTAAGCTTGTAGTTATTCTTCAATAAAAATTCATTGACTAAGAAGTTCAGAGCTCTCTTTTCAAGAGGTTTGATTGGTTCCTGGAAGCAAAATAAAAGACAAATGCAAAATCGTAAGTTTTCCTCCTTCAATATTTGTCCTACCATTTTATGTGGGAGATACTTTTAGATCTGTTATTCACCCACCTGAATTTCAGGACTTGATTTGTAATTTTTTCGTTCCTGTAAAGGAACTTCATGTTCTGGTGGAAGAAAATATAAATAATATTTTACTATTTTACATTTTAAAATATTTCAGCTACTTCTGTATTGTCAAAGTAGAAAAAAAATCTCAAAAAAGTTTTATGTACACCACCTGCAGCCTTTGTCAGGTTGGCTCGGAGGGCCTGAATGGTCTCCTTGGCTTTCCGTAGTTCAAATTCCAGGACTGGACAGGGATTTGGAATAAACACACACAGGCATCCAACCAAGAAAAGGGAAACAAAAGTAAAAAAATAAAAAGCAAGGATGGGTATGAAAAAAAAATACAATTTGTATTGAAAAACAGAAAGCATGCAATCTTTATGAAACTTGTGAACGCATGCAGCAGAGTTGATTTGCAAGCAAACTGGTGAATGTTTTCCATAGTTTTAGTAGAATTCAGGGGACTATTTTCAAAAGTTCTAGCTGTCTGACAAGGCATAGTTCTATTTAAAAATAAAATCTATGGTATACTCTCATTTAGATAAATAAAAACATTAGTAATCTGGGTACTTCTGCTTTACTTAGTCTAGGTAAAAAATATAATGAGATGTTTTCAGGTGACATAATTTTAGGGGAAAAGGTAAAAGTCAGATGAAGCTCAAGCAAATATCCTTAAAAACAAAAACCATAGGATTTTTAAAAATAAAGTTATTTTAAAATGCACTTTCTAGAATAATGTTATAAATCAATATATAGAAAAGTTAGTGAATAGATCCCTTCATTAACATGTTGAAGGAATATGGCTTAAATATTTAACAAATGTTGAGATGCCTATAAATGTTTCAATAAAGAAACATGTTTTCTAAAAACAAGCATAGACATGTTAAACATATATCCAAAAAAAAGGTCTAAGGGTTTTATATTAGTTTTCATTTAAAGTCAAAGGACAGAAATAGTATCTCTTTTAATTCCTAATTAATAAAATTATAAAGCAAATGATTGTGTACATTTCTGAAAGTATAGTTAAATAAGGATATGACGTAAAATTAAGTAAATTTTCAAAGTTTCCTATAATTCTTCTAACAGATAATGTTCATTTTAAGAGGTATTAGTGAATCTCAAAGATTTCTTTTATTACTACACAGTCTGATTATAAAACAAATATGAATACTGAGGAAATATTTTAACAAGCTCTTTAAAATGTTTCATAACAAGCAAGATTTTAATTACATGGGTCTTAACGGAGAATTTTTCTTAAAATGTATAAATGTTGTGCTGAAGAGAAAGAAAACCTGGTCTTGGAAAAAATATATTTTTGTGAAGTAAAGCTCTGGGAAAATTAAGTGATCTTTGTCACAAATGGATTTTGAAAAATTAAAGTAGTTAAATAGTTCTGCATAAAAACTAGGAATTTAAAGTTTTATCTTAAAGATGTAATTTTTTTCGTGGTTGACTAATAAATAGAAAAAAGATGTCAAATGAGATGATATCAGAGACAAACAAAGCTATAAAAATATATGGAAAGATTAAGATTCACTCAGTTTGCAAATTTTTAATAAAAACTTAAGATGTAATTGAATCACATCTAGTACATGAAGGCCAATTATTTTGATGCACAGAATTTAACTGCAGCAACATAGGAAGCACAACTAAAAATCAGATGATATCATATGTTACTATATGTTTTTTGGTAGTTAGCAATGCTGATCTGCAAACATTTCTGTGCAACAAAGTTAAAACATTTTCCCTAATACCTACACTTAGTCTTAAAGCTTTCCTTAAAGTATAACTGTACACATTCAGTGTGTAAAGTAAGTACAGAATAGGTTTACACCGTATGTTCTTTTACTTTTTTTTAAATTTCAAAACTCTAGGTAATTGATTTTGATTTAAAAATACTTAACTATATCTTAAGTAAAATGAATATACATATAATGTTTTTGATATCACTTAAAATTTACTGAGACATGTTACAGAACAATTGCAGATCAGAAATGCCCTATACCAGAATGATAGAAATACAAAAAAAAAAAAAAATGGAAAAAAAACTGGTTAAAACACAAACTGGGAAAAACTCAAAATTCAATTAGTGAAAGTTTAGGTGACCAAGAGCAAAACATTGAATGATTAAGGCACAGAAAGCCAGAAAAACCCATGTCAGACGGCAAGAATTTATATTTTTATGCACATCTACATATATCCTGCCAAATGTCATTAGAAGTTTCCAATGCTTTGAAAAGATAGTGCCTATCAAAATGAATTCACTCTGCTGCATGTTTCTCTTAATATACAATACAGACTTTAAAAGACAAAGGCATTATCTTTGAAGCTATAGCACATCTCTATAATGGCATAGTATGATCAAGTAATTGCAATTTTGTGAGTTTTATAAGAAATGTTCTTTACAGCAGTGCTATATTTACAGATATATGAATTTGTCTCTTTATTTAAACATTGGATTAAAGCTCAAATTTAATTATCCTGTAAAAAGATACATTATACCAAACTTCCAAGTATTTTTCAAATATTGTAATTCTTCCTAAAAATATTTGAGGATATGTATGACTATAAAAAATGCTGAAGAAATCAATGACCAACCTGCTTACTCTACTAGCCCAACCTGCTGAATGCAATTTTACTGGAACTAAGGTAATGACTGCAAAGATATAGGTGTATATTACATATTATAATATTACCAAAATGATTAATAATTTAGTACAAGAAACTTCAGATTAGTTGAAACACTTATTTCCTAACATGGGTTGGATAATAGCGGTAGTAGATCAGAGGTACTGAAGTGCTTAAAGATCATGTTTTCATGACTTAGGAGATGTACAAATATATGGAAATACTACAGGTAAAGTGTGAAATTTCAGAGTAGAAATAAAAGATCAATCCTTTGTTGCCTCAACTCAACTTATCACTGATATTATCTTGAAGTTAGATTTAAGCTAGATTTAATTCATTTTAGTATGAAACTCAAAATATTACTGTAATTTGGAAGATCTTCCCCATAACAATGGTCTGAGTCAAGTATTACTATTTTTTCATTCCCATTCCAGTTTGTCATTGAAGAGCTCAAATCAATAGTTCTGAGTCAAGGATTGTGCCATCTCATAGTAGATGTGAAACTGTCTTCTTTCAAATCAGAGTTTCCTGGATTATTTTTTTCTGTATATAAGGTGATTTGAAATATGAATAGCACTTCCCCATCATTGTTATTTTAGTATCCCAAGAACAGTTCAAGGAAAAGGAAAAATTCTTTTCAATTTTCTTAAGAATATGAGTTAGAATATAAACCCATTCCTAAAATAATACAAAAATACGAAGATAGTACCATCACCACACCACTGGGTTTAGAGATTCTCCCTGCCTGTTATAGACTTAAGAAACATATAATAGTTAGATATGACTTAGAGAGTGATAAGTGAATCAAAGCAAGATACAATTTCCATAGTTTATAGACATTTCTTTTTCTATTTTAATCTTAGTGGGAAGAAAGCATCTTCTGTCCCATAGCCTCTAAAGAAAAAGATCTATTGTTCTTCCTGCTTGGGTTCCTTTATCACTCATTTCAATGCTGGTGTTTCTCAGGGTGTCATCCCTGGCCCTTTTCTCTTCATACTCCACTGGGATGATATTCACTTCTGTGGTTTTTAACTACCAGAAGTACTCCAAAGACTCAGAAATCTTTAAATCTTTTTCTTAACACACGGATCTACCCAATTATCTCCTAGACGTGCCCACTTGAATGTCTCATCAGTTTTGAATTTGATCCTATCTAAATGGATTTCATCATCTTCCTCTCAAATCTGGTCCTTCTCCTGCAGTCTCTCCAATAATGGCACCACTACCTACCCAGCTGGCCAAACAGGAAACCTGGAGAGCACTCTTCATTTATCCCTTGCTTTACTCTCACTTCAATTAAATGTCCAAGCCACATTGATTCCAACCCTTTATAACTCCCTAAATAACCATTCATTTCCATTTGTTTCTGTAATTGTCATAGTTCAGACCTTTATGACTTAACATATAAATTATTACAATAACCTATTACCACATTAAAAGCCTTGAAAAATCCTGCAGAAAACCACAATTTTCTAAACCTATCTGATCATGAAACTTTCTTGTTTTTTTCCTCCCACTTTTGTTTTTTTCCCTAGGAAACTAACATTGTCATGAAATATACTTAAAGACAAAAAAACCCCACCCCCAAACCCACACAAATTTAATGAATATAAAATCATTTTTATTTTTAGCTTAAATATAACCTCTTGTTACCTTTAAAAACATTTGAAAATTTAAGAGGTACCTTGTATGTGCACTAAGTAACAGTAGTTTTATTCAATAACATATAAAAAGGTTTTTACTAAAAAAAAAAAAAAATCACCTAGATTAAGCTCATTTTGGTTTGGCATCTGATACTACTTAAATCATTTTTATATGAAAATGTACACCTTATATAAAAATAATTTGAGAAATGGAAAGTAATTAAAATGAAAACCTTTTAAAATTTTACCTCTTTTAAAAGAAAATGGCAAGGAGGGGGGCATAGAGTGGGGATGGTTAATGGGTGCAAAAATATAGTTAGATAGATAGAATGAACAATATTTGATAGCACAACAAAGTGACTATAATCAATAAGTTAGGGTATACTTTAAAATAGCTAATAAAAGAGTAGAAATGGAATGTTTCTAACACAAAGAAATGGTAAATGCCTGAGGTGATGCATACCCCAATTACCATGATTTGATTAATTCAGATTGTATGCCTGTATCAAAACATTACATGTACCCTGTAAAGATATACAACTATAATGTACCTATAATAATTAAAAATAATAATAAAAAAGAAAGTGGCTACATGAAATTGTCTCATAGAGGAAAGACAAGATTCTGCTATCCACAGGAATATACAGATGGGCTACAGCTATAGTCTGGTACTGAAAGATATATTGTGGGCTTCAGAATAAAAACTCTATGTGTACACATCCTGATCTTGCCCCTTGCTATAAGGAAGCTACTGGGCAAATTTCTCAACCATGGTAAACTTCAGTTTTCTAATGTATAAAATAAAGATTTCATGACCTATTTTGTAAGACTGTTAATAAGATTAAATAAAATATTTTACATAACGCACCGAGCACAAAGTGCTCAGTAAGTACTTGTTCATTTAGAGATCCCTTCCTCTTTGAAGGAAAATCTGTACAGACTTGGAAAAATAACCAGATTTTTAAATTTAGGAGAAAGGTGGTAAAATGTTGCTAAAAACAAACGCAGTATCCATCTCATAAACAACAACTGATTGAGGGTTGGAGAAGACCTTTCATTTGCCTGGTGGGGCAATGAACTCATTACTGTGTTATCTGTAACCAGCTCCATCCAACACTGGTATAGAAAAATAATAAAGAGATTTTCCTTCTTTCTTAGATCCTTCTTCATTCTTAGTGAGGTTTACATGTGATTCAATGACAGATGACATATCTTTTCTGGATTATTGGTCTTTCAATAAGCTTTTAAATTACTACCAGTGATTAGCAAAGAGTCAAATTTTTTAGAAATGGGAATTGTGATTAATTGAAGCTTTTTAATAAAGTTCCATCCACATACTCACATATTTGATTCAATAACAGGCTATGGTACAAGAGCAGTAAAAGATTGAAAGATTTCTCTTGGGATAACATATGTTCTTCCTCCTTCCTCCTCCCTTTTCCAATGAAGATGGAAAGACAGTATTTATTTATATATGAGCACAGTATAGTAATTAAAAATTACTTTATCATTCCAAACTTAGAAACAGTACAATCTTTAGATTAAAAATACAAGGTCAAAACTATCACATACTGAATATATTTCACTCTTAGTTGCGTAAGTCTGTGAGTTATCCAGGTCCACTGCTCTTTGTTAACTGTCTCTCAAAAAGCGTTTAGATCAGAAAGAGATATCAACCGTTTTACTCTGAGTTCTAACAAAAAGTTAGGGAATGAAAATGTTATATACACAGTGATATTTGGTCAGACGAACTTCTCTTTTCTTCTCTTCTACCTATGTTGACATGAATAATTATGAGATTGTTCCAAACAATTCATGTTCACAAATTTAAGCTAAACATTCTGCTTTTACATCAATGTTTTCCCCTAATTAGAAGTACTAAAACACCCAAATGATGAGAATAATGAACCTCTTCAATTTGACTCAATATAAAATGTAAGTTTTCAAATGCAAATTAAAGAAAAAACCATAATTATGTAGCTGATTTCTGGGTAGGAGTTATTTTCTAATATGCAACAATTTATACAATAAAACAGTATACAAAACTATATATATTTAGTCTCTAAACTAAAACACCATATATTTAATGTATAACAAAGTACATAAAATCTAATTATATATAATTAGATATATTACTTGACAATATAACATTACAATGTTACTTGACAAGTAATAGAATTAGTAGGATAAATTAGTCCTAAAATTATTTGAATAATTTCTATTTGAATTGCTAATTTTTAGATATTACTGATATGATCTGATGTTTTGTTGTGGTTGTCAATAAATGATGCTCATGACTAAACTGTGATTTGATATAGGGAGCCACATTAAACTATTTTTAGTAACTTCCCTATTAAATTGATATTGCTATTGGTTATGCTACTAATCCTCTCCTTTAGCGTCTGCTGAATTAAAAACAATGACTTTTTAAAAACTCATATAATACTGAGATTTAAAAATAATCACTATCTCTATCTTGAGCAATGAATGAAAATCATTTATTGGAATGTCATTTTTAATTAGATCAAACCTAATCTTTCATGCCAAGAGGTAGCATATGGTATAGTTAATTGTGGATTCTGTTCCTGTGCTATCTGGATTTGAATCCTAGCTCTGCTACTAAAGTCTTACATAATTTCTCTGAGTACCTCACTTTCCTGGGGAGGCGAAGATGATGATAATTCCACAATTCAATGAGTTAATATACATTTAGAATAGTGTTTCGAAAGGAGCAAGTGTTATATAAGAATTAGCACTCATTTTTATTCATAATGACCATGATGGGTAAACATTTGGTAGGTTTTAACAAACTTGTTCCAGTAAATGAAAGAAAAATTCAACAAAGATGTTCAAGAGAGGAATCCATATTCCTGTAGATCCACATTTCTATTCCCTTACCCCATATTGCCCTAACAGGTCCCATCTGTGCCATGCGGCATCCCTCCTGTTCTAGAAGTGTCCACCATTCTCATGGAGCTCAAAATATCTAACTGATATATCTGTCTGCTTATCCATCTCCCTCAGAGCCAAAGTCTTATGAAAACTACAATGCCTGCAAGGTACTCAAGAAAGACCTTAACGGCAGGTAGCCACAGCCTTGAGACACCAGAAAGGCACCAGATATTTACACCTAAGGACCCAGGGCTGCTACAAGGGTGAATTCCAGGGTGGACTCCCAGCAGATTCCAACTGGGCTTATCTGGTGTAGGCAGAACACGGGGTATAGACTGGTCCTAGGAAGTCCCTACAGATCCAATGGTGATGCCTAGAAGGCAGGACTGGTGGGGGAAGGGGATTGGAGAATGGGAAAGGAAGGAAACTGAAATGAGCAACCAAGCAATCAGAAAGGAAACTGTCCTTCTTACTAGAATGGCCAGGGTTCTGGAGGCCCCTGCCATACCAAACATTAACTCTTTATTTTCTGGATAATAGGAAAGTCAGAAGTTTCTGGAGACATGCTATGATGGTTGGGGAGCACCCAGGAAACTCAAGGTAAAGTTTTATTCACCAACCAGCATGGAATATTTCAACTAATTTTTAACAATCAATAGGGCTGTACTGGTATACATACCTGAATTTCACTTCTGGTTTGGAGGATCAAAAAATGAGGCTTAGGTCCAAGCCTCACTATACCATGGCTAACTTAAGCCTGTCTTACACCAGTTTTACAACTGCTTGCTTGTAAACTGCTGGCTACAAGAATAACTCAGCAAACTGTAGGTGTATATAACCAGAGACTCACAGCACCATTGAAAGAAGATGGAGTATCCCCAAACTTATAATAAATTAGTAATTAGTAACACAACTTTGTATAATAACTATATACATTATATTCACATGCCAAATTTTAGAATGAAGAGAATTCCTCAAGTCATTTTATCATTTCTAGAATGTCAAAGAATCCAAATCTGTCTTTACAATCTTACCTGCCACTCTCTCATCTGCTTCCCTGTTACCATCATCTGAATATCTTGCAAAGTCTAAAGAATCAAGGGTACTGATGCTCCCAGCTCGATCTGTAAGAGAAATATAAAAGAATTAAATAAGCAGAGTTTTATTTAATTATCAAAATAAAGGACTGAAATTCAAATACCTATGATCATTTCCAGTTAGTATTATGATTCTAATATCTAGGAATTTTCTTTTAAAACAAAAAATCAAGGTAAAAATGATCACACCACTCAAACTACTTGAAAATAATCAAGTTTCCCTGTCCAAATCTCTAGCCAGCCCCTGAACAATGTACACACAGTACACATTGCAAATAGCCCAGCTAAAGACAAAAACAGAAAACAGAAATTTGAGCTACCATCCAAGAAAGTTTGCAAACTGAGTCTCAACAAGATAAGTGCCTACTGAAAAAATAGAACAACATTCTAAAAAAAACAGAACAGAATCTACTCTTCACAACCTGACACACACATTGTCCACCATACAGTCCAAAAGTACCTGATACACAAAAACCAGTGAAATGTGATCCATTCCAAGAGAAAACACAATCAACTGGGACCAACTCCCAGATAATACAGATGTTGAAATCACCAGGCTAACATTTTATAACAGCTATTTATAACTATGCTCAGTGAAGTAAAAGAATACATGTACACAATGAATGAAGGGAATGGATAGTATAACAGAAAAGTATAGAACATAAATAATGCCAATAGAAATTCTATTACTGAAAAATATCTGAAGTTAAAAATTCATTATATAGTCTAATAACAAAATGGAGAAGACAGAACAACTTTAATGGAAAAGATCAGCAACTTCAATGGAAAAGGTCAGCAACTTTAAAGATGGATTGACGAAAGTTATTCAGTCTGAGGAACAGAGAGAAGAAAAAATTGAACAGAAAATTAGCAGAGCTCCAGGGACCTGTGAGACAATAACAAATGGTATAACATATGTAAAACTGAAATCAACAATAGGTGAGGGAAGAGGTGGGGCAGATACAAATCCCAGGTGAGAGGGTAAAGAGAACAGAAACTTAGGCACATCATAATCAAATTACTGAAAGCCAAAAATGAAGAAAAACTATTAAAAGCAGCAAAGCAAAATAATACATTCATATATGGAAACAATGATTTGAGTGCTGATTTCTCATTAAAAAACATGAAACTGAAGGCATCCAGATTAGGAAGGAAGAAGCAAAACTATTTCTATTCACAGATGACATGATTTTATATAAGAAACTCTAAAGAATCCACTAAAAATCAACTAGACCTATTAAGCATGTTTTTCAAGGTTGTAGAATATAAGGCCAATACACAAAAATCAATCAGGGTTTTATACACCAGCAATGATCAATCCAAAATTAAGAAAATAGTTTCATTTCCAATAACATCAAACAGAAAAAATACTTAAGAATAAATTTAACAAAAAGTGTAAAAATTATACAGTGAAAATGACAAAGCATTGTTAAAAGAAATGAAAGATGATCTAAATAAGTGGAAAGACATCCTAAGCTCAAGGATCGGAAGATCCATGTCAGGATAGCAATATTCCACAATTAATCTCTAGATTCAGTGTAATCCCTATCAAAATCCCAACTGTCTTTCTCTCTTTTTCTTTGCAGAAATTTAGAACTTGATTCTAAAACTAATGGAAACAAACAAACAAAGTCTCAGAATAGCCAAAACAATCTTGAAAAAGAATAAAGATGAAAGACTGATGCTTAATACAAACTATAAAGGTAATAAATTTGTGTTGCTTTAAACTACTACATTTTTGCTAATTTTTTTTTTAACAGTAGCCATAGGAAACTAATACAAATGATAAATGAATTGATAAACTGGATTTCATCAAAATTAAAATTTTTTACTTCAAAAGTCAGCATCAACATATTGAAAACACAATGTACAGAATGGGAGAAATGTTTGCAAATCAATTATCTGATAAGGAACACATCTACAGGATATAAAGAACTCTTACAACTCAGTAAAAAAGACAGTACATTTTTAAAATGGGCAAAAAATTTAAACAGACAGTTCTCCAAAGAAGATACAGAAATAGCCAATGAGTACAACAAAAGATGCTCAAAAAAGAAATGATATTCATTAAAGGAATTAAAGTCAAACCACAGTGAGGTACCACTTCGAACCCGCCAGATGGCTATAATCAAAAAGATACGTGTTGCAGAGAAAAATGGAGAAACTGAAACCCTCACACATTGCTGGTCCAAGTGTAAAATGGAACAGCCACTTTGGAAGTTTGGCAGTTCCTCAAAAAGTTAAAATAGATTTACCATGTGGCTGAACAATTCCATTCCTAGATATATACCCAAGAGAAATGGAAACATGTTCACAAAAAAACTTGTTAATAAATGTTAACAGCTTTATCCACAGTGGTGACAAAGTACAATCAAATGTCCATCAAATGATGACTAGATAAATAAAATGTGGTATATCCATATAATAAAATATTATTCTGCTATAAAAAAGGAAGTGCCTATGCATGGTACAACATAGGTGAACCTTGAAAACATTACTCTAAGAGGCCAGACACAAAAGGCCACAGTGTATGATTGTAATGACCATTTACATAATATGCCTAGAATAAGCAAATCCACAGAAATACAAAGTAGAATATTAGTTGGCAGCAGAGGAGAATGAGTAGTGATTGCTAATAGGTACAGGGTTTCTTTTGGGGCGATGACAATGTTCTGGAATTAGAGAGTGGTGATAGTTCACAACTTTGTAAATACACCAGAAACTATCAAATTGTATACTTTAAAAGTGTGATTTACGGTAGACGAATTATTTCTCACATTAATAAAAAGACAATACAAGTGTTGGCAAGGATGTGGAGAAATTGGAACCCTCACATCTAACTAGTGGGGATGTAAAACAGTACAGCCACTTTGAAAAACCATTTCACAATTCCTTAAGAAGTTACAAAGTTATGATAGGATCTAGCAATTCTACTTCCAGCCAAGAGAAATGAAAATATACGTCCACACAAAGTCTTGCACGTGATTGTTTATAGAGCATTATTTACAATGGCAAAAGAGCATAAACAACCAATGTCTATCTACTGATAAATGGAGAAATAAAATGTGATATATATATCAATACAATAGAATGTTATTCAGCAAGAAAAAGCATTGAAATATTACTGATACGTGCTACAGCAATGGATAAACTTTGAAAATATTACACTAAGGCAAAGCAGCCAGTCACAAAAAACCACATCATATATGATTTGCATCTATATAAAATGTACAGAATAGGCAAATCTATAAAGATAGAAAGTCTATCTCTATGTAATCTCCACAGATTAGTGGTTTCCTAGGGCTGCGGAATAGGTGGTGAATAGGGTGTCTGTTAATGGGTAAGAGATTTTTGGGGGAGCTACGATATACTATAAAAGTAGATTAGGTGATGGTTACACAATTCTGTAAATATACTAAAAACCAATGAATTATGAACTCTAAATGAGTGAATTTGAAGGCATGATGACTAAAATTTTCCTGCTCTTTAAAGCAAAATTAATATAACCACTTTCCTCCAATTTTTTTTACACCTTAAATAAGAGTGTTTCCTTCCAATTATTACAAAAAAATGTATTATTGTAATAATTACAAAAATAATGTAATAATTATTACATTACATTATAATTTACATTATAAATTATTACATTATTTATTATTATTATAATAAATTAATAACGTAATAATTACAAAAATCAAGGTACATAGAATAAAGCATCCCAATCCCACTAAAATTGGGGATAAGATCAATATACCATTATTTTCCTGAATTTCTAAATATTCTTTTTGGAACTTTTTCCCATATCTAACTATATGTATTTTTTTAAAAACAATAGAACTATATATACAATTTTATATATTGCTTTGTAAAAACTTAGATAGTTAGAA
Source organism: Lepilemur ruficaudatus (assembly GCA_963574885.1). NCBI lineage: Eukaryota > Metazoa > Chordata > Mammalia > Primates > Lepilemuridae > Lepilemur > Lepilemur ruficaudatus. Next base: position 34,864 of record CAUYRT010010119.1, read on the forward strand.
TTTGCCATATTAAAGCTACTGATCCTGGTACTCTGGGAGGCTGAGACGGGAGGATTTCTCAAGGTCAGGAGTTCGAAACCAGTCTGAGCAAGAGCGAGACCCTGCCTACTAAAAATAGAAAGAAATTAATAGGCCAGCTAAAAATGTATAGAAAAAATTAGCCGGGCACGGTGGCGCATGCCTGTAGTCCCAACTACTCAGGAGGCTGAGGCAGAAGGACTGCTTAAGCCCAGGAGTTTCAAGTCACTGTGAGCTAGGCTGACGCCATGGCACTCTAGTCCAGGCAACAGAGTGAGACTCTGTCTCAAAAAAAAATAAATAAAGCTACTGATACATATTGCTGAACTGCTTTCCAAAATTAGTGTACACAGCAATTTGAAGTCTACCAGCAGACTACAATAGTTTTTCAATGCTCAGTATTTTTAATATTTAATTTAATATATTACAAAATTTTGTTTTGTTTAATTATGCATCTCTTTGATTGCTAGTGAATGTGAATATTCTTTCAAAAATACATTGGCCATCTACATTTTTTTGGGTTTATGAGTAAATTTTGTATTCACATCCTTGGATCATGTATCCAACATCCAGATTTTCCTGATAATATTAATTGTTTTGGTCATTCATGTCCTAACCTGAAACTCCACCTAAATACTATACTCTCTTCTCCTAGGCACATCTTAGTTTCTCATTAGCTGTTCTGATGTCTTCAACCTGTATATGAAAACATGTATACCCAGTAGGATGAACTTTTATCAATTAATCTTCTGGTATTATGATACCAGCCTTCATTGACTTATTCCTGACTTTAATGTAATGTTAGGTATGATGACAGCTGTTAACTTCAGATAAATATTTTTTATTATGTTAAGTATCCATCTACTGCTAGTTGACTAAGTCTATCTCTTCTTCATTTTAATATTTTAAATCATATATACATGCCTAGATTAGAACTTCTTTGGTCATGATACATTATTCTTCCATTTTACTATTTCTCTAAAAATCTTCAAAAACTCATTTATATTAATACAATAGGGAGTGTCTTTGGGGAAAGCAAATACACAGGAATTTTTCAACTTGGGATTATTATGGCTATTGACAAATATTTTCTAAATATTTTTAAGTTCCAAGCCAACAACTTTATATTTTCCAAGAAAAAAGCTCTGATATCTTTTAAAATTATAATAACTATGATGTCATAAAAGAAAAAAAAATCTCGTAATTCATTAAAATCTATCTTGCCAGAAAAAAATTATTTATGGAAGAAAGTAATTTTAACTTTGACTGGACTAACCTGTAACAGATTTTGTAAGTAAAGTGTACTTTGGCTCTTAAGACTACTGACAGGTTATATTAATATTATAGCTCCAAGGTAAGTATGTTTCTTTAGATTCAGCCATAATTCTTTTCCAGCACAAGCAAATGTCTTTTGTGTTCCAAATGTTCTAACATAAAAGACAAAGAGTTTGGAACAATTAACCTCTTTTATTAAGAAAGAAGTTACCATATTCTAATGTGAAGTAATTTAACTATGAACATTTCTTCAAATACCAGGATGCTTGTGTAACTTAACTTCTTAATAATTCACTTTATAACTCAAGAAACTAATGGTTAGGTACTTTCATCATAGTTGGCAAACCAGTAAAACCTCTTGATAACTTTTATCATATCTGAGAACTAAATCATTATACACAGTGTGACTATAAGATATGCAGATTGATTTTAAAAGTATTTCTTTTTAATATTTTAGTGCTGAGGAAAGAATGCACTTTTACTATAGTTAAAAAAATTAGTCTCAAATCCTTGAAAATTACGTAGCATTTTAAGAACCAAATGCATCAGAAAAATTGACCACCTGCTGACTGATAAAAGTGTACTGGTTAATTCAATTTACTATTTATTGAACTACAGTGTACCAAGTCACTGACAGAAAGGTATAGCAAAGTATCAAAGTATAATTTTTTAAAAGAACATAGATATATAAGTCCATGTGAACATATTTGTGCATACTCACACCTGCATTAAATATTTTTGCAAACATACACAATAAGTTGTTAATAGTAATTGGCTCTGAGGAGTAGAATGTAAATTTTTCACTATATACTCTTCTCTGTATGGTTTAAACTTTTTTGTTTGTAATTTTGGTATTTTCTCCCCATAGTTATTAATACATTTAATATATACTTTCATATGGGTACTTCATAATTAAAAAATCATGAAAGTACCCAATTCACAATTAAATGGGGGGGGGAATCAAGCAGATAGCTTTAAATTACAATTCTTTCAGTAAAGATGATTTATTGAACCACACCTAAAAAATCCTGTCAAGGCAAATAACATAGAAAGAAATATACAACAATATATAAATTCTGGCCACGTGTAGTGGCTCATGCCTATAATCCCAGCATTTTGGGAGGCCGAGGTAGGAGGATTGCTTGAGGCCAGGAGTTCCAGACTAGCCTGGGCAACAGAGGAAGACTGTCTCTACAAAAGAATTAAAAAATTAGCTGGGCTTGGTGGCATGTGCCTATAGTCTTAGCTATTTGAAGGCTGAGGTCAGAGGATTGCTTAAGCCCATAAATTTGAGGTTACAGTGAGCTATGATTGCACCACTGTACTCCAGCCTGGGGAACACAGTGAGACTCTGTCTCTTAAAAAAAAACATGTGTACATACACATACACACACACAAACACACATACACATATATCAATAAATGTAAAGATATTACTAATAAATTTACCTTAAATTATATTTAACCTGAGGTTGTATATAAACATTTTAATGTTACCCACTTAAGGAGGGATCACAGAGATACATGTCCAAGAAGGAGAACCTATAAAGCTACTCTAAAATATGAAAGCTAAAAGGAATAAGACTACCTATAAATTTTCTATTTTGGAAATAATATAAAATTGTATTCAATACTAATGAACAGTTTTTTATGTGAGCAATGTATTTATGAATGCCAGAGTAAAACCACAAAGGTACTCTGCTTCCTACTACTCAAGGTCAATTTTGAAATTATTTGGAATGCCTAGACATAGCAATAACCTTGGTGATAAAGAGATAAAGGATTTGCAACACTTGAGAACAAACATGGAAGCCAGAGGAAAAAGGCTGATTTCTGGACATACTAGGATCTAGACATCTTTCCTAAAATACATACACAAAAGTGGGAGAGAGCCTTTTACTTCTATCCATTGCAAAACTCACATTTGTATTTTCCTAATCCTCTAGATTCTTCTCCATTGCTGGGGCTCATTTTTCACTGACCCCTATTTTCAAAATATTTGAGAGCTAGAAGTAACCTTAGAGACACTCCAAACTCCTCATTTTTACAGATGAAAAAACTAAAGCTATGTTTTTATTCAATTAATATTTACTAACCCATGAGGAGGAGAATAAAGACAAAATTCAACAAAACTTTGTCCTTGCCTTAAATAAGATTATAAGCCACTGGAATTAAATTATGTACACAGATAACAATAATACAATCACATCACTTAATGACAAAGATTAAAAAATTACTCTGTGAGCAAGCTAGGAATAGTCTGCAGTCCATATCTCTTCTCTGTCATAAGATTTCATAACAAGCTAAACTTCAAAGTCAAAAGATTTAAACTTAGGAAGAGATTTACACACTGAAACTTTATTGCTAAACTATTTACTTGAGTTAAAATTTCTATAATGCTAGATGATTTTGCCATATATAAGGATGTTAGGTAAAGAGCATGATTATTACTAATAATAACAAGAGTAATTATTATGAACATTATTTTGACCAATTATTTTGTGCCAGATCTTTACACAGATAACCTTATTTAACCTTCATAACAACCCTATGCAACAAGAGTCATTACCATCTGCATTTTATTGTAAAGGAAACAGCTTATGCACAGTCATGCAAGTAGGGAGTGGTGGAAAAGAAATATGAACTCATGCAATCTGACAGGAAAGCTCGAACTCTAAACCAGTAGTTCTCTTGCATAATATGTAAAAGTATATTAACAGGTTCAATCTCCTAGATTTCAGGTAAATTAGATTTGATACTGTGAATGGCCTCAGAAACAGCAGCCTTGACTCAATCTTGCTTAGGCAGATTTAAGGAAATAGGCCATAGAGAAAAAGGCTAATTTTCACAAAGAAATATTCCATCCAAACTTATACATTTATAGGACACTACTACCTAAAGATCATTTCTTTAACATAACTTCAACATTTATTGAAAGCTTGTATGCTGGCACAATATTAAACATTGCACATTGATAAACAATTAACATGGCCTTTTCTCTATGCTCATGTTAAATAAACATTTATAAATTTCTACTTTTGACATTTGTGCCAGGTGTGAAAGAGGACAAAGACATATAAGACATATGAGCTAACATCTTTTAAAAAATCTAGACAGCTAAAACATTAACACACAAAAATTTCAATAATACCATTAGGGATAATTAGAAATACATCTAACTTCACAGGGTTGTATATAATTAATTTCCATAAGTGGAATAGACAAAAAATACTAAAAGTTCAGAGATTTAGAGATCATTATTGGCTTGGAGAAGCTTCAAGGAAAGGAAGGCACATAAATAGGACCTTCCTTTAAGAATGCACAGGATATAGAAAAAAGAAAAGAAGGAACACAGGACAGGCATTCCAAGAAAAGGAAAAATAATAATGGACAAAAGTACTAGGAACAGGTTTAAGAAAATATAAGGCACATTCAAAGGACAACGAGGAAACCATGTGAGTAGATATGGACAGCATGGTTGAAAAGGTAGAAAGAAGCCAAATTATAGGGAGAACTTTATCATACATATCCATAATTAAATATTTTAAAGTCAGTTTAATACTTTTGCAAATATACTATGCAAAAATAGGAAAAATTAAAATTCCTAGTTCAAGAAAATTTATAAATTCTTTTTTTCTGTAATATGTAGCTTTTGCTAATTAAAAAAAAGCTTTGAAAAAATTGCTTTGGACAGGAGAAAGCAATTTTATTAATATTTAAAAGGTTTTGGCCGGAGTGACATGAATGAATACCTTTTAAAAATCAAAAGAGTAAGAATGGATGAAGAGATTAAAGCCACAGGATAAGGCTAAAACTGATGGTACAGATGTGAACTAAAGGTCTGAACTAAGGCAGCACACGAGCACATACTGATAGATGGTTAGAAATAAACAAAAATTTGATGACACCACCTTGAGCAATCTTATCCACTTACAACAGGACCAGCTGGTTTCAAAAACAAATGAACATAATTTCTGACTGCTGAGGATTTTTGACATAATATATGAGAAAACCTGGAACAAGGCTACACCCATTATTGAAAATGTATTCTATTCCTCCTTGAGGTTTAGTCATACTCCATGAGTAAACCAGAAACTCAGAGGTTTTGATGTTTTTTCCCTTATTTTCATTTGCTTTGTATTAACTAAAAATATAAAAACTTTCATACACAGACACATATACATTTCCTGGTAGTGTGATTCAGGTAATTGGAGAAAAAGGTAAAATGTTTAAAGCAATAAGCCACTTTACAAGAGAGCCTTCTGGAGTTCTGTAATAGCCAGTAAACTAGAAACTCTCGGTATTTTATAGATAACAGACACCAACAGGGGAGCCAGGAGAAAGTGTAACGCCAGCCAAGGGTTGGAGGTCAGCAGAGCGAAGTCACTGCGGGATCCTTTTGCCTCCACTCCAAAAGACACCCCTCACTCCAAGACTCTCACTCTCTAAAACGTCCCTATACTCAGTACCCACCCAGAAATACCCCTCTGCCCCACAGTAACTCCTTACAATCCCAACCAACCCTGCTGGAACATGATACCTCTCTCTCCAGTACTTAAATGAGAGTAATAGAAAAGCACAGGTGCACATGAATATTTAATTGTGATTTTTGGTCACAGGACTTAAGTTATTTCAGGAAACTAAAAGCATGTATAATGCAAAGGCATTTAGAAGCACATTTTTACTCTAACACACTGCTAAATTATTTAATGAGTCTAAATTATAATTCTTTCAATAAAAAAGTTTAGAAGAGTAAATTTTTACTATAAAGAGTAATATAAAATCATACTAAGGCAGGCTGAAAAGGTAAGGAAATTTTTTAAAATTAAATGAATAAACTTATGAAGGAATAACTCATCATTTCATTGTAATTAATATGGTTGAAAGCATAGCAGATACAATTCAGTTAAGTTCAACAATAGGCCAGGGATTGTGCAAAGTGTGAGACATTTACTGTAAAGATGTCTCTGAAGAACTGACTATGGAAAAATCATATTGTCAACAAATCAAATACAAGAGGGCTAAAGGCTATGTCAGAGGTTTGAAAGTAGTACAATGAAAGAAACAAGCAACTACCTAAGGTGGGAGAGTGTGGAAAGCAGTTACACAGGTGACAGTTGAGCTAGAGCTTGTCAGGTGAAAATCATTAGATAATTTAGAATTCTTTTTTTAAAAAGCCACAACCATCACAAACAACTTTGTTACACTGCTCTTTGTCCCATTTTATAAGTCTTAGAGGTCAGCAATGAGAAAATCTCTTACGCTACATACGGAGTAAGGAAGTTATACCTATTAAGAAAACACCATATCCAAGAGGGAAATGTGCTTAAGATTGATCTTGATAGAAAATGCACTTTTTGAACTTTACTTCGTCTAAGTTTGGCAATTTAAGTCTCTGGCACCATTCAAAAGTAGACACACACACATACACAAAAATCAACTAGGCTACAGTAATAAAACTCTGTATTAACATGTGTTAATACAGAATTAAAATGAGGCCAAATTATAGTTGGCTTCATGTAACACTCAAAAACATCTCATACATTAGTAAGAGAAAATAAGTTGCCTCCCAAAGGGAGGACAGTAGGAATCCTATATACAGTACATCCTTAATAGCAAGTTTTCAAGCCATAAGAAACGCTTGTAAATAAATATATGATGAATGGGATAAGCAATTACTTTATGCTGCTAAAAATGATTATAACGAGATAAAAAAGTACACTATATTATGCAGAGAAAAAAGCCAGTAAGGTGGTAGGATGGTGAGACAGACTGCAGTCAGAACCTGCCTACACTGTTCCTTGGATTTCCTGTAATTTTGAACACTACTTAAGGCACTGAAAGTGAATTATATCGACTTAATTTAAGCAGAACAAATTTTATGTAGCAGAAAACCCAATTTTTGGGTGAGAAAGACGTCCCCAAAACAAAGGGTCTTCAGTGCATCTGACTTTGTGGAGAGAGAAGCATTTCCTATTCTCTCTCTGGACTTTGAGTCCCAGAATTACAGCGGGCAGTTTAAGAAACACTATTTCCTGGTAATGTGATTCAGGTAATTGGAGAAAAAGGTAAAATGCTTAAAGCAATAAGCCACTTTACAAGGGAGCCTTCTGGAGTTCTGTAATGGCCAGTAAACTAGAAACTCTCGGTATTTTATAGATAACCGACACCAACAGGGGAGTCAGGAGAAAGTGCAACACCACCAGCCAAGTGCTGGAGGCCGGCAGAGAGAAGTCACTGCGGGATCTTTTTGCCTCCACTTCAAAAGACACCCCCCCACTCCAAAACTCTCGCTCCCTAAAACGTCCCTATACTCACCCAGTACCCACCCAGAAATGCCCTTCTGCCCCACAAGTAACTCCTTACGATCCCAACAACCCTGCTGGAATGTGACAGGCTGCGTCCACTTACTGAGCTGTCCCCCGCCCGACGCTGTGCTCGGTTCCCGACCTCCAACGCCTCCAATGCCGGCTGCTCCAGGGACCCCTGGTGCCCCGATCCCTGGCGGGGTCCCACTCTGCCTCTCGAAGTTGCCTGGATTGGAGAAGTAGTCACGCAGCCGAGGCAACTCGCGGCCGCTCTCTAATAGCTCCGTGTGCAGCTCCAAGGCGGTCAGCAAGTATTGATCGCGCAACAGCTGAGCCGCGATCGCATCAATTGACAACCGGGCTGGGGTCTCTCCGGTGCTCCCCAGGGCCACCGCACCAGCCGACGCCTCCCCAGGGAGCCCTGGCCGCGCACTGCTTCCTAAGGCCACGGGATCCTGTGGCGACAGCGAGCCTGCAGAGCCAGGATCTAGGCCACCCCCGGCACCCAGACGAAGTACTGCCCGCCGCTCCTCTGTCGCCGCTACCTCGTCATCGTCCTCGTCCGAATCGCTGAGGAATGGATTCACGCCGCCGCCACCACTGCCACTACCTCCAGGCGCCATCGCCGCCATCTTATCCTGTCAGGAGTGTGGGCGCCTCCCTGACTGGCTCTGACAGGCCGCAGCCTGAATCCCTCCTAAGCCTCAGTGGAGACGGCGCACCTCCACAGCCCGGGCCTGACCACGTCCCGCTTCCCCACCCAGAGATCAAGCGTAGGCTCGGAGGCAGGAGGTCCGAGTGCAGCAGCACCTGCTGCCTCAGCCGCTGCTGCACCAGCAGCCGGGCTCTGCAGGCGTCTTCCTGGTCACCAATCTCGCGAGAATTGGTGCGCGCCCGGCCCATCTCCCCGCCTCAGCCCCGCCCCTGCCCACCTCAGCCCCGCCCATTCTCCGTGTCAGCTAGCAAAGATTGAAGGCCCCGCTCTCGGCTCAAACGCAAAACCCCGCCCACAACTCCTCCATTATTGGCCAGAGGAGGAGGGCGGGGATTGGAGTTAAGGGCGACTGGCCCCAGAATTATCGCGAGAGCAGTCGCGGTCGGAGTGGTGTCAGGGGCGTTCGGGATTGAGAGGCGGTTGTGGTGGCGCGTTAGGGAAACCCCTCTTGGCTGTCGTTTCAGGGGGACAGAGGGAACCCTCCTCGAGAGCTTTAATGGCATTGGGTCCTGCCTTCGCGCTGAGGAGGCCTCGTTCCCGATATCAGGCCTGACCCGGAGAAGCCCCAGGTAAAGTTCAGGGACCGGTGCGCTGAGGTGCGGCGGCACGGGAACTGTGGCCTCTCACCCGCGGGCGCCCTGCTCCCTCAGAGCGCTTCGCTTTTTCTCACTGCTGCCAATGGGTGACATTTGCTCCGCGTGCGTAGCAAGTGCCCAGTGCAGTGGTCAGAATGTGACTTCTCCTTGCCTTCCCTGCCATGTGCTTGCTCATTTCGGGGCCTAGCGGCAGCACCGACCTCTTACGGCTCAGAGCGCGTCTTCCCGCCCCGGAGTTAATGGCGTAAGAGGGGTAAGGGTGGGAGACGGGGACGCTAAACGGAAAATGAAACTGAGAGGTTTGGATTTGTCTGGATCTGTGAACACCTTCGATTTGGACAACAAACTATTAGGTGCTCAATAAACACTTAGGGTTTACACAACAGGGACCCTTCAAAATGTCGAATGCTGACCCGCCAATAGAGAGATAGCAAATTTACGCCTGGAGAGTTTCAGTCACCTGGGCAACTCAACTGCACTGGTCAGTGTTCAGGGAGTTAACGTCACTCATTTCTCCTAGGTACGAAACATTCTTTTACCACCGTGCCTGCAGCCTTCCTGACTCGTTCATTTAGATTCAAGGTTTGATTGTGGAACTTAACTATTTTAAAGTTTAACTTCCTTTATTAGGTGTTAGCACATAAAATAAGTGCACTCCTAAGTTTAGAAGATCAACATTTATCTTTTATGTCATTCCTTGATTACACTCTGAGGTGGTAAATGGAATATCTTATAGTCAGTACTACTAGACTGCTATTCTCGATAGCTTCTATAATATTTTCTTCACACGCAAATTGCCACTTTTGCAGCTTTTAGATTTCCTTTCTTACTGTACAGCTTCCAATAGGCAGCAGTAATTATGACTATTAAGTAAGTGACATATTACACTGAAGCAGTAAAGTATCTCCTTTAACTCTGTGGAAAAATTAAAATAGAGCATTCTTCTATAACCTTAGGTCAGGTTATTGGTTTCCATGTAAAGGTATGCCAACGGTTAAGTGTAGACTTTAATTTCGGCTTAGTAGACTCAGTAAACTCTGTAGACTAAGGCTCAGTAAACTAAAATTTTCATTTGAATGAGCCTTTGAGTTTTTAAATTTTGTTTTTGCTACAATTTTTTTTTAAATAGTGTTAGTACTGTAATTTTAAAGTATTTTCTATGGGACATTAGCTCCTGATGTTTTAATGGTAAATGTTTTTCTGTGCTGTATGTTAAAGAAAAACATGAACAAAAATCCCCAATATTAGGAAAATAGTATCAGAATGACCAATATTATATGCTGTTGCATATTTCTTAGCAAAAGGGATTGGTGATCTGTATTTAATTGAGTTTTCCAGAGAAATTAAAAATAGAACTGATTTCTGGAATAGAGAAATGGAGGATTAGTGAATGGCATGGGAAGGACATGATTAGAAATAGACTGTTTATGCACTTTGGGTTCCTGAAGAGGATTGTGCTTTGCCAGAAAAGCCTACATTCAAATTCCAATTCTACCAATTACTTATTGTGAGGCCCTGAAAAAATTACCTAACTTCTCTCAGCCTGAATTGCATTCATCTGTCAAAGGTAATTTTGACAAAGGTGTCACAGAATTGTGAATGTTCTTGTTCCAGTGCCTGGTACTTGGTACATCATAAATGTTACTATAATCAGTTATTAATTAACGAGATATTAGTATGTATTGAGAATATTTGACAGGTTTTAAAAAATAAAACAAATGTCAACTATTTTAGCAACTAAAACCTGAAAAAGCAACTAAGTCAGCAGGGCTGAAAGGCAATATCTTTAATTTAGGGTCTGAGTTCTAAAATGCAAGTTGAAAATAGATTTAAAATGTTTTATCAGAGAGTTGTAAGAAGTTGGATGTAGAAGTTCTTCCATGACTGACTTCCTATACAAAGTAGAAGTTTGCTTCTACTTTCTATCCTATAACCATGGAGTGTGTGTGTGATCTTGTAAGCCCATAACAAATCAACTTTCCAGTCTTCTCAGCAGGTACTTTTCTTTTCCACAATACATAGAGGTTTGGTATCAATTAAAAATGTATAAGAAGTAGCACACTCTAGAATATTAATAATTGCTGATCTCTACTTATCATAATTTATTATTAATAGTGTTGGAAAATTTCCTTTCCACTTAGAAAGATTTTCATTAATCTAGTTCTTTTTAGCTGATGTTTCATCTGAATAATAATGATAGTCTTTAAAGTTTGTACCTTAACAATGTTTTCTCTCAAGCATGTCAGTCATTTTAGTATTTAAAAAATTACTTTTGGCTTTAGTAGTCTTAAAATAATCATAAGTAACATTGGAGTTTAGTAATATCTAATGTTTTATTGTTTTTCAATGTGTGGTAAAAGGTTCCACAGGTGTAAGCTAGATAACTTTTTTGTTGCATGGATATATTTTTTAAAAATTCTGATAGTTATGCATTTATTTTGGAGGTTTCCCAGCAATTCAACTATGGCAAACAAAGTTTTCTTTTTCAATAATTCTGAATAAAACATGATTCTCTTTAAAGAGAAATATTAAGTAATAATATTGATTAATATACATGTGCTTTGCAATAATAAAATAAGTAGTTTGTGAATATTGATTTGAAATCACTGCAATTTTATGTATAGTAAGTTACTTTAGCATAAAAAGTGGTTTTTTGGTTTGTTTTTAAGTGTTTTCAGTCTTTACAGGTCTTGAAAAAGAGAGGCAAGGCAGCCTCTAGTGGCTGTAGTACATATTGCATTTACCTGTGAAATGATAATCCTAAATAATTTACTTACATGTTGAGTCTTCACTAAGTGTGTAGGACTGTGATTGGTGCTGAAGATGCCCTTGTCCTGCTGTCACTGAATTATGGTGAAGTGTCAGAGACAGACATTAATCCCAATAGTCAAAGGTATAGCTATGTAATTACAAACCAAAGTAAAAGTTTTGGCTTCTCATTTAGCCTGCATATACCCTGAGGAAGTAATGCTTGAAAGGAGATATTAGGAGACAAAAGGGTAAGAGAGGGTGAGGATAAGTTGGAAGTGCATTGTTTGGAAAGGAATTGTACCTGTGAAGGTCCTATAGCAATGGGGAGCATGGGATACTTGAAATAAAAGAAGGCAGTGAGGTGAGATACCTAAAGCAAGGGGGAGTCCTATGAGACAAGGTTAGAAAAGGAGGGAGAGGCTACTATGTGTAAGACCTTGTTAGTCATATGAAAAATTTTAGTATTGATTTGGATGGAGAGAGATGTTCGGATTTGCATTTTGAAAAAAGCAAAACAAAAGTGATACTCTGACTATACAGCAAAAAATGTGTCAGAGAGGAGTTAGAGTGATATGGGGAGACCTATTTGTGCATTGCAATAGTGCAGGTGAGAGATCATGTACATTTTAGATGGCAGGGTGTCAGTAGAGATTAAGACAAATGAACATATTCAAGAAACAAAGTAGACATGATTGTTGGATTGAATATGGGAGAAGAATAGGGTATAAAGAATGACTCCTAGTTCTCTGACTGGCGTGCGTGGGTGGAAGGTGGTGCCATCTTCTGTCATTGTAAACACTAGGGACTTTGGAAGGTAATAAACAAGGCTCATGGGGAATATTATGAATTTGACTTTAACCTACTCAATTTGAGTAGTTTTATTATGAAATTGCAGCAATTCAGTCCTGTTGTCAGGCTCCACTTATAATTCTGTTTCCACCACATCTGCAGTGACTTTCTCCTCTGAAGTCTTGAGCCCCTAAAGACACCCATTAGGGTTGGAATCAACTTTTTCCAAACTCCTATTAATGTTGATATGATATTTTGACCTCCCATGAATCATGAACGTTATTTTATTTTATTCATTCTGTTGCCCAGGCCAGAGTGCAGTGGCATCATCATAGCTCACTACAACCTCAAACTTCTGGGCTCAAGCAATCCTCCTGCCTCAACCTCTTGAGTAGCTGAGACTACAGGTGTACAACACCACATCTGTCTGATTTTTCTGTGTTTTTTCGGACAGGGTCTTTCTATGTTGCTCAGGCTGGTGTCAAAGTTCTGGTCTCAAGCGACCCTCCCGCTTCTGCCTCCCGACATTCTAAGGTTACAGGCGTGAGCCACCATGCCCGGACTGTGAATGTTCTTAATGGCATCTGGAATGGTGAATCCTTTCCAGAGGTTTTTAAGTTACTTTGCCCAGATCCATCATAGGAATCACTAATGGCAGCTATAGCCTTATGAAATATATTTCTTAAATAATAAGACTTTAAAGTTGAAATTACTCCTTGATCCGTGGGCTACAGAATGGATGTTGTGTTAGTGGACATGAAGGCAACAGTAATCCCCTTGTATGTTTCCATCAGAGATGATGGGTGACTAGGTGCATTGTCAATGAGTAGTAATATTTTTAAAAGAAATCTTTTTTTCTGAGAGGTAGGTCTCAACACTGGGCTTAAAATATTCACTTAACCGTGCTGTAAACAGGTGTGCTGTCATCCAGACTTTATTGTTCCATCGATAGAGCACAGGCAGAGTAGATTTAACACAATGCTTAGGGGCTGTAGAATTTTTGGGATGTTAAGTAAGCATGTGTTTCGACTTAAAAGTTGCCAGCTGCATTAGCTCCTATCAACAGAGTCGGCATGTCCTTTGAAGCCAGTCATTGACTTTTCTGTAGCTATGAAAATCCTAGATGACATCTTCTTGCAATAGAAGGCTGCTTCATCTACACTGAAAATCTGTTGTTTAGTGTAGCCACCTTCATCACTTAGCTAGACTTTTCTGCATTACTTGCTGCAGCTTCTACATTAGCACTTGCTTCAGCTTGCACTTTTATGTTATGGAGACTTATTTCTTCAACCTCATGAATCAGCCTCTGCTAGCTTCAAACTTTTCTTCTGCAGCTTCCTCAACTCTTAATAATCCAGTTTAAAAATGAACAAAAATTTGAACATTTTATCAGAGAAGACATACAAATAGTCAACAAGCCTATGCAAAAATGCTCAATAACATTAGTCCTTGAGGAAATGTCTATTAAAACCACAACAAGATACCGCTTCACACCCACTTCAGATAAAATTTAAAAGACTGGCAGTGGCACATGTGATGAGGATTAGAGCAACTGAAACTCTCATATATTGCTGATGGGAGTAAAACTTGTACAACCATTTTGGAAAACTGTTGGTTTCTTTTTTTTAATTTCAGAATGTTATGGGGTACAAATGTTTTGGTTACATGGATTGCTTTTGTACTGCTTGAGTCAAAGTTATAAGTGTGACCATCACCCAGATAGTGTACATTGTACCTGTTAGGTATGATTTCACCCATCCCCACTTGCCCCTTCCTACCTACATGGTTTCTTAAAATGTTAAACATGCACTTATAACTTGACCTACCCATTTTACTCTTAGGTATTTACTCAAGAGGAATGAAAGCATATGGCCATATATAGACTGTTACATGATTCTTCAGCTTTATTTGCAATAGCCAAAACTTGAAAAACAACACAAGTGGCTATTAACACATGAGTGAATAAACAAGTTGTGGTATATTCGTGCAATGGAATACTACTCAGTAGTAAAAAGGAACAAACATGTATGATTCCAAAAGTAATTATACTCAGTGGAAGAATTCAGATAGCAAAGAGTACATATTACAGAAATACATTTATATAAAATTCTAAAAAATGCAAACAACTCTATAGTGATAGCACATTAGTGGTTGTCTAGGGATGAGGGGGGAGTTTTGATTATAAAGAGTAATGAAATCTTTTGGGAGCGATGGGTTTGTTCAGCTTGATTGTGATTATTTCAGAGTTTAAAAATTTTCCAGCCGGGCACAGTGGCTCACGCCTGTAATCCTAGCACTCTGGGAGGCCAAGGCAGGAGGATCCCTCAAGGTCAGGAGTTTGAAACCAGCCTGAGCAAGAGCGAGACCCCTGTCTCTACTAAAAATAGAAAGAAATTAATTGGACAACTAAAAATATATAGAAAAAATTAGGCGGGCAGGGTGGCATATGCCTGTAGTCCCAGCTACTCAGGAGGCTGAGGCAGAAGGATTGCTTGAGCCCAGGAGTTTGAGGTTGCTGTGAGCTAAGCTGATGCCACTCTAGCCCGGGCAACAGAGTGAGACTCTGTCTCAAAAAAAAAAAAAATTTTTTTTCTATTATAGGTCATTTATGCCCCAATAAAGCCGTAAAAATGCTAACAAGAATGTTATTGGCCCACTTTACAGAATTAGAATATGGATGGTAGATTAGATATTATATTGATATTGGGCCAGGCACAGTGGCTTATGCCTGTAATCCTGGCACTCCGGGAAGCCGAGGGGGGTGGATCCTTTGAGCTCGAAACCACCCTGAGCAAGAGCGAGACCCTGTGTTTGCTAAAAATAGAAGGAAATTAGTTGGACAACTAAAAATATAGAAAAAATTAGCCAGGCACGGTGGCTTGTGCCTGTAGTCCCAGCTACTCGAGAGGCTGAAGCAGGAGGATCACTTGAGCCCAGGAGTTTGAGGTTGCTGTGAGCTAGGCTGACGCCACGGCACTCTAGCCTGGGTAACAGAGTGAGACACTGTCTCAAAAAAAAAAAAAAAATTGATATTGAACTTACTGAAGTTGATAATTCTGTAGGTATATAAGAGATTACCATTGTTCTTAGGTAACAAACACTGAGATATTTAGATGTGAAAAGCCATATTATATGTAACTTATCCTCAGATGGTTCAGAAACAGTATTATGTGGTCAGATATATACAGAGAAAGAAGGTAAGACAGAGAGGCAAGCCAGGGATAGAGAGAAGCAGAGAGGGAGAGAAAAAGTGAGAAAGCAAATGGGAAAATGTTAACATTAGGTTTATATGGCTAGAGGAGATATGAGTGTTTGTACTATTATTGCTACTTTTTAGTAAGTTTGAAATTATTTTCAAATAAAAATTAAAAGTTTATACCACAGAAAGCCTTGTTATTTATAACACTTCTTTAAATGGGACACAAAATATAACAGAAAATTAATAAATTGAACTTAATCAGAATGTAAAGGTACTATGTGTAAGATACTGTTAAGAAAATAAGGGGATAAAAATTGTCCATTAAACACATGAAAAGTTTCCCATCATCACTGATCATCTTGGAAGTGTAAATTAAAACCACAATAGGTTACCACTACATTTACACTGGAATAGAAAAAATGAAACAGATAATACTAAGTGTTGGCAAATATGTGGAACAGCTGGGACTGTCAGCCATTGCTGGTGTGTGTAAAAACAGTTTAGAAAAAGTTTGGTGGTTCTTTTTATAAATTTAAACATATACTTACCATTTAACCCAGTAATTCTAATTTTGCCTGTGTAGCCAAGAGAAATGAAAGCATATGTATATAAAGTCTTGTATATTTACTATTCATAGAAGCTTTATTTGCAATAGCCAAAAATGAAATAATTCAAATATCCATCAAGAGGTTAATAGATAAGCAAATTGTAGTATATCCATACTGTGGACTACTTGTCAGTAATAAAAATCAAGAAACAGCTAAATCACACAACATGTGTGAATCTCAAAATCACTGCTGAATGAAAGCAGTCACAGTAAAGTAAGTACTACATGATTCCATGTCTATAACATTCTACAAGAGTCAAAATTAATCTGGGATCACAGAAGGCAGATCAGTAGTTGCTTATGGATGGCATTGTGGGGCAGGGATTGGCTGGAGAGGGAAATGGGGGAACTTAATAGGGTGACAAAAATGTTCTGTGTCTTGATTCTGGTGGTGGTTACATTGAGTGTTTGTATTTGTCAAAAGTTGTAAGACTTGAAATGGGTCCTTTTTTGTATATAAATTATACTTTACAAAAGTTGATTGCAAAACTTAAAAATAGGTATCACTTGTTAGAATGCATCAGAAAAAATTTAGTAAGACTATTAACCTTATAATAATTAACACTTGTTTAAATAAGTGGAAGGTACTCTGACAGAGATTCTTTACAGAAGAAAAAGAATTGTATGCAGCTAAAGGCAATTTCTATTTATGTGTTTTTAAAAATACATACAAAACATACATTAGTAGATAATTTTTTGAATCTGAAAGAATTATCACGGGGTTCCTTGGTTAACACTGAGAAATGGTCCACTGGATATTGCATCTTTGCTTACCTCTTTTGATTATGTAATGTTCCACATATCCTTGAAGGCTTGGTTAAATGTCAGTTATTCTTTAACACCTTTCCTTGGCTTTCGCTGGGTTCATTGCCCTGTCTTTTGTGGCCCTGCTCAGCACCTTATACTGAGGTGCATTTATTTTCATGATTGTCTTTGAACATCTGGAAAACAGGGACCATGTGTGTTCATTTTTCTATTTCTAGTGTTGAGCATACTTGAGAAATAGTAGATTTTGAATAAATGTTGAAACATTTATTCATCTTAGCCAAAATTGCTTTTCCATTTATTTAATTAATCCATTTAAAAAACATCTATTAAGCTTCTACTCAGTCAGTAGGCAAGGCATAGAGTAGTGAACAAGATATCGGTCTGTGTCCATGTAGAGCTTACATTCTAGTGGAAGAGATATACTTAATATATTTTAACAATAACTACAGAATATATGATTGTTTGGATAAAAGAAAATGGGGTAGGGACTACTTCATCATGGTCAGAAGAAACTTGAGTGAGTGACATCTGAAAAGATGCATGAAAGGTGACAAGAAGCCTGCCTCTGAAAGAGCCCAGGGATAGTTTGTGGAACTGAGAGGTTTCCCTGGCTGTTAAGACTTCAGTGCTAAAAGCAGGAAGGCCCTGGGCAAACCAGGAGTGGCCCAGCTGCTCCACTTAAGCTCTAGGTTCCTTCTCCTCTCTCAAGGAGTTAGCTCCTGCAGTTATTCTGATTTTTGATTGCATCATTAATTTTATTTCTATATCCTAAATCATTCCTCAGCACACAAATCATTTAGTATTTCCTAGCTTAGGAAGACCCTCTATTGACCCTATATCAATTTTTATTTTTCTTCTTTTCTTCTAACATTCTCCCAAAGAGCTGTGCTCATTCCGTTCTTTCCCTCCCTTATATCCGATTCACTTTTCAAACAACCACTTCAGTAGGGCTCAGCTCTCATTGTTCTGTTCATATTTTTTGGTAAGGTTAACTCCAGGAGCCCAAATCACTCATTACTGTCTGGCACTTACTCCACCCTTTAAGTGTATCTCACCCTCTGCACTTGAAACATTGTTCTTTCAGCTTCAAGGGCCCCTTTTCAAGTTTTCCTCCTACTTTACTGGCTATTTCTCCTCCGTCTCTAGTACTGGATACCTCTAGGTCATTTTTATAGTTAAAACCTCCTCTCTGAGTTTCACAGCAACTGTCTTACTATGACATCTTTTGAGCTTAATTTTAATATATCAAAAAGAAAATGCTCAATACCTTCTCCCTCATCTCTATCTACACTTATAGATAGTGATGAGGGAAAATTGCCTACCAAGGCAATTTTTTCCTTCTCTAAGTTAAAGACCACCCAGGTGCTCAATCCAAAAATCTGGAAATCATTTTTTACCTCTCTATTCATACCTTTTTATAGGAGCCCCGTATCGTTGTTTTGTGTTGCTATAATATCTGAGACTGGATAATTTATAAAGAAATGTTTATTTAGCTGACGATTCTGCAGGTTGGGAAGTTCAAGGGCATGGACTTTGCTCTGGCAAGGGCTTCCATGCTGCATTATAACGTGGTGGAGAAGGTCGAATAGGAAACGGACACATGTGAAGAGGGACCAAACAGGAGGAGGAACTTCACTTTATAACAACCTGCTCTCACAGGAATGATTCCATTCCCAGAGAACTACCTTGAGAAAAGCACCAAGCCATTCATGAGGGATCTGCCCTCACCACCCAAACACCTCCCATTAGACCCCACAGCTTTACACCACTTTCGGGATCAAATTTCAGTATGAGTTTTGGTGGAGAAAAGCTCAAACCCTAGCACCCTCCTTCAGCTCCCTCCAAAGTATAGGTCTATCATCCACTTCCTTCTCTCAACTTCCACTGCACCAATTTGGACTAATCAATAAAAGTCTCCTTCTTGGCCTCCCTTACTAACTAGCTTTCTAGCAGTCTCCCTGATTCATCTCTTTATCCACTATAATCTGTCTGCATTCAGCCAATGTAATTAATGTATTATGTACATAATAATGATTATATACAATAATCAACATGTATTATTTTATTACTGTGTGAAACATGTATAAGAATACATCTGTGGCAGAGATAGTACCGCAGATATTTTCTGTTCTGAGAAAATAATTCCATCTGTTCCCCTATATTTTCCAGTCTCCCTAAGTGAAACAGCTACATGACTCTCTCTGGCCAATGCCCAGTGTTTATTTGAAAACAAAACTGGTTGTATATTGTATGTTCATAGCAGCATTATTCACAGTTCCCAAAAGGTGGAAGCAACCCAAAATGCCCATCGATAGGTGGATGGATAACCAAATGGTGGTATATACACACAATGGCATATTATTTAGTCCTTAAAAAGGAAGGAAATCTTGACACATACTGCAACATGGAAGAACCTTGGGGACTTTATGCTAAGTGAAATAAGCCAGTCATGAAAAGGACAAATACTATATGATTTCACTTAGATGAAATATCAAGAGTAGTCAAACTCATGGAAACAGAAAGTAGAATGGTGAATGCCAAGGGGCTGGGAGAGAGGGACATGGGGAGTTGTTTGATGAGTATAGAGTTTCAGCTTTGTAAGATGAAAAAATTTTGGAGATTAGTTGCACAACAGTGTGAGCATAGTTAACACTACTGAACTTAGTACATTTAAAAATGGCTAAAATGATAAATGTTATATGAATTTTATAGCAATTTTTAAAAAGCCCCTCAAACAGAAAGTCTTATGTTCCAGGAACCCCCTTAGTCCTGGTTGAAGTGAGACAATTAGTAGCCTTACAGAGACCTTGCAACTTTGAGCATAAATATATTTGTTCCTTAAAAGCTAGCTGTTTTTGAACAGATGATGGTAAACCCAGAGAGTAAATTTAGAATATAAATACTTTTGCATTTATTCTCCATCATATTCTATGAGGTAATTTTAAGTAATTGCCCCTCCCCCAATGCTCTTAAAACAAAATTGTTTGAAAGCAACTGTATTTGTTGAAGCTTATGTATATTAGAAAGCAAGCAAACATTAACTCTGAGAATGTTGCCTTAGATTGCAAAATAGCATCTACTCAGTAAGGAATTTTCATACTTTGTGGAATATCTTTGATATTTAGTTGACCCTTGGTTCTCTCAGAAGATAAGTGGCCTATAATTTGACTTTTTGCTCTATTATAAATATATTTTTTATGATCTGTTTGACATTGATAAATGTTTTTTCCAATGTTTCATTTGTTTTTGCAGGGTATTTTTGCATTCTTTCTTGCCATGATGTGATTCTTCACTCCAGGAAGAACAAGATGTGTCTGTAATTAAAATTGCTTCGTCTTTGGTGTTTTTCAGCCCAGGGTCACTATATGTAACTTATGCAGTTACATTACAAGTAAGACAAGTTACAGTACTTCCCCCCTCCCCACCCCCTTAATCTACAGAGATTCACCAACAAAAGCAAATTACAGACTGGCTTGAAAAGTACTCCTGTGTTCACGTTGTTCTTGGCAGTTTAATGGCATACAGTGTTGAAGTATTATTTGAGTGTTTCACATTGCCTAGGTTTTCTTCTTTAAGTATTTGTAAACACATCAGAATTGTAACTATGTCTTCTTGCTGTTCTCTGTAGTACCCCAGCACACAATTATATACCCAGTATGTGTGTAGAACATGTTTATTGAATGGATACATGTAACCTTTTTTGCACTGATTCAGGGAACTAAAAGAAAAATGTTCCCTTAATGAATACAAATTTTCTGAAGTACAGATGAAATTTAACTTGCTTCATATGATTCAACCAAATGGATACTATGCATGTTTCTTGCTCAGTTTGGTGATAGTCAAGATAGACAGCAGACCCCTGAGCTGATTATTAAAGTAACCAAAAAAAAAAAAAAAAAAGTCAACTCACGGACATTTAAATAATTAGAAGTAATTTAAATAATTTAAAATTCCAAGAATAGCAGAGTAGCATGGGTTATATTTTCTATTTTATATAGGATTTGATTTGATTGAACCCTAACTCTTTTTAGGACTGATTTAATTCTTTGTTCTTTGGTTCTATGTTAATTTTTATAAGCTTAGTATATACATAAATTTATTATAATAGTTTCTTGGTCCTAAGTACTTATTACACTTAAACGTTTTCTTTTCGTTTGGGTGTACTTTATCACATATTTCATTTCAGTATTATCTCTCATTATTAAATAATGCTTATTGTTACCACAGTAAAAGAAAATGAATTACATAACATTTAAAAATTTATGTTCAATCTACATATAGTCATCAAAATATGTGAAAATATGTATAATTGCATAAAGATTTACCCCAGTTTAATTTTGTTCTCTCTTTCAGTTTTTCTGGAAGATTAATTAGTTGCACTGGACATGCTGCTGTTCTTTACTTTGGGACTGCTCGTACATTTTGTGTTCTTCGCTTCCATCTTTGACATTTATTTTACATCTCCTTTGGTTCATGGAATGACTCCTCACTTTACACCATTGCCTCCTCCAGCAAGAAGATTAGTGCTCTTTGTTGCTGATGGCCTCCGAGCAGATGCATTGTATGAATTAGACGAAAATGGAAACTCCAGAGCACCATTTCTTAGGTAAGCCATGTCAACAGATACAGAGACATCTCTTACAAATGTTATCCTGAGCTTAAGTAAACAGAAAAATATCTTACTGTTTATCTCACAGTGGGCACAGGGGTGATGATGAGAAAGAGAGTAGGGTGCTTATACATCTGTCTTTCTCTTTTTTTTTTTTTAATTTCAAAATTTAAGGAGGTAAAAATATTTTTGTTACATGGATACCTTGTTATCGTGCTTAAGTCAGGGCTACTTGTGTGCCCATCACCCGAATAGTGTTCATTGTACCGGATGGGTAGGTTTTTACCCCACACCCCTTTCCATCCTCCCCACTTCTTGGATTCCACTGGCCTTTACATCTCTTTGTGCCTACGTGTGCCCATCATCTAGCTCCCAATTATTAGAGAGTACATGTGGTGTTTGTTTTTCCATTCCTGAGATACTTCACTTAGGATAACGGTCTCCAGTTCCATCCAAGTTGCTGCAAGAGACATTATTTCATTCCTTTTTATGGTGGCTCATAGAAATGCATAATATACTAAAGGATAAAAATAAATAAGCAACTCAGGTCAATAGGGAAATACTAGTGGGAAAATAAGATCAAACCAGGGTTAAGTACAGTACATAAAAATTTATAACATAAATTCCTATCAATAATTAAAATATTTGAGTGAATTTCCTAGTTGCCGAAGAAAAGAGAGAAATATAATTCATTTAAAAATTACTGACTGTGAAGGAAAACTTAAGCTTTTCTGGTAGCACTTTTGGTCTTAGCAAAGGAAATGCTGTGGGCCAAGGGCTCAAACAGTTAATATATTTTGTGTTGTGTATCATTATATATTTACTATTTCAGGAATCTTATACCTTCTTCTAACTTGTTTTTGAAAGGCTTAATTTTTAGAAAATACGATATAAACTAACGTTTTTAAATAGAAATACTCAAATTTCTTTGTTACCTCTTCCTTTTCAAGTCCAGTTTTTGTTATACAACTCAAGAAGTTAAAGAATATTTCTCCCTTAACATCTGGTCCAATGGTTTTCAAACCATTTTCTTATTATGTATGTATTTTATCAAAATTGCGTCTATTGTAAGTCAATATTAATAGAAGATATATCAGTACTTATGAATATTTTTCTCCAGAATGTATTGAGAGTCAAGTGTTTATCTTGAAAAATGTTACTGATGCATTCACTGTTTTATAACTTGTTGCTTTGCTGGCCTTTTACCTGTAATGGTATCACTGGTGGTTTTGCTTTTTTCCCCCTAATTTTGCAAATGACTGCTACCACTTAAATAATGTTGATACATTTTAGCAAAAGAAACTTTTTGCCTGTCTTAATATCAAATTTAGGAATTTATCTCCAAATTAGGAGAGTAACCATTTCTCATCCCCTTAATATTTCAAGAAATTTTCAACTACACAAACACACACACACACTTGCGTCTGCACACGCACATGGGTGTGCACACGTGTATGCACCTAGTTTTAATTATTTTTTTTTAACAATTTGAAAGCAAGGGATTGTGACACTTCACCCCTAACCACTTGAGTGTGTATCTCTTTAAGAACAAAGACTGTCTCTCACACAACCACAATACTATCATCAAACCTGCTAAAATTTAACATTAATATAATAATATTGTATGTATCAATTATCTCTGTAACAAACCATCTCAATATTTTGTGGCTTAAAATAACAATGGTGTATTTTGTCTCATGATTCTGTGCAGTGGGTGAGTGGTTCTTTGTTGGTCTCATCTGGGCTCATTCATGCTACTGCATTCAGCTGGTAGGGGCTCGTACTGGGCTCAGCTAGGATTTGAAAGATTCCTTCTTAAGTTTCGAATCACTTTTTTGGTTTTGATTCCTTCTGTATTATTATGAGAGTATTTAACCATAGTCTAGGTTAACTATTTGTCTTAAATATCTTTTAGGAATATCATAATCCATGAAGGCAGCTGGGGGATATCTCATACACGCGTGCCAACGGAATCTCGGCCAGGTCACGTAGCCCTGATAGCCGGGTTTTATGAAGATGTCAGTGCAGTTGCCAAAGGTATTGTCTATTTAGACAATTTCATTAGATGAAAAATTTGTCATATAAATAGTGCTTCTTTACTACTGAATCATATCAAAAAATGAAAAGTATGTTTTGAGATACTTTTGACAAGTGTTTCAGCGTGCTTTACTCATATGAACACACACTGGTATTGATTCCAGAATTAAGCTTTAGCCTTTCATCATCCTATGCTATTGAAGGAGTGTGGTTGGATGGATCCATGGTTTTCCTAGATGTTACTCTCAAAGTTCAAATGTGATTCTACATTTTAGTAAGAAGTAAATTATCTATTGTTAGTTTAAAAAAAAATATTGGTGTAATACATGTAACTTAAAACCTATTAATAGTTTTGCATTTGTCTTCTGACTAATATCATTGTTATTATTTGAAGCACACCTCTGTAGTGGCTTATTTCACCATATACATACTACTATTGTTATTGCTTGCTTTCTTCCTCAATAACCTGAAGGATGGAAGGAAAATCCTGTAGAATTTGATTCTCTTTTTAATGAAAGCAAGTACACATGGAGTTGGGGAAGCCCAGATATCTTGCCTATGTTTGCCAAAGGTAAGAGTCATTGATTATATTTCCTTAGATAGTAAATAGGTAATAAATCAATAGGGTAGTTTTTTATATATTACTTACTATATTTATTGTACTTACTATATTTACTTACTATGTTTATTGAGTTTGAGACACATATTTTTACCTTTTCTAACATCTCTGAAATAGGGATGTGTATTATAATGGATAGGCTTATCCATTATAATAGTTTAATTGGCAGCCTTTTCCTTAGTTGTACTTGAAATATTGGCATATCATATAGTTAGATAATATTTTTGATTCAATGAAATGGTATATGGCTCTATCCACTTAACAGCTTTATAATCTTGGGCAACCTCTCTGAGCTTCAGTTTTACTTTTTGTGAAATGTAATAATAATTTCTATTTCATAGTTTTGTTTTTTAGAATTAAATTAGATAATTTGTGTGAAACATTTACCATAGTGCTTATCACATAACTTCATTATAATAATGATGTCGATGTATGTTTCATTATACTTTGATAGATTATTAAAGAAGTTAGTAGATATTTACATAAATATTTAAATGTTAAAATTTATATTTATAATTCTTATTTTAATATATTGAATATGCTGTGTATTTTGGTATTTAATATATATGACATTAATATACGAATTTAATATATTGAATGTGGCATTTGGATTTGTTGTGTTTGTTTATGTGCATGATTCTGCAAGTATTAGGACATCTCTTGATTAGAAATTTATGTATATTATTATTTTTTAAATCAGTTGGGTAGATTTCATGTTATTAAATGCTTTTTGGTGGGAGGAGAATGATTGATCATTTCACTGATGGAAAGATTTTGTAACCTTATACTTAGCCGTGGGTGTAATCATAATAATTAGAATCATTGAAGATTATTATGTGTTCAGAAAGCAAAATATATATTCAGAATTTTATATATAATGCTCATAGAACGTTATTATACTGGGCAGGCCCCAAAAACCTTGAACTGCTTTCTGTTATATGTTACCTTCTTTGGGAAGCCTTTTGGCTTTCTGAGGGGCTGGTGTGGTGAGGGTGAATTAAGTTGCTATGGCCTGCCAAACTAACCTTCCTATTTCTGGCTGCAACTGATGGGACAGGACTGATGCCTGAATTGGAGACAGTGTAATAGGAATATTCCATTTCTCATGATAACCAACAAGCCCATTCAGATCTTTTTATTTGGGTTGTGAGAAGTAGTAGACTGGCTGAGCAGTGGAATAGTCATCAGAGCTGAATTGATGTTATAGAGATTGTCATTACTTCATTATATCTCTTCCTGATTACCTGCAAGAGGCTGTCTAACCCAGGAATTCATTAAGTTGATTAGATTCTTAATAAAATCTTGCAAATGTGTAAGATTAATATATCCATTGACCCCCTTCAAACTATTTGGCAATAAGCAATATTTATTTTTTTATATTAAGAAAAATATGCAGAGTCTATGAATAAGAGAAGTAACATATTAGAATTTTCTTGTTTAGGAAAGTTTATATATCACATATCTTCATCTATTTTATTTTATTTGTTTATTATTTTTTATTTAGAAATGGCTCCTTTGGAATTCATCTCTTTTAAAGGCACACATTTTTTTCTAATAATTTAATCCTTAAAAGGAGACAAACTTTGGGGCTTATTTCTGTTTTATTGCTTATTAGGATTATGACTTCGGCAAGTTAATTAAACTTACATGTAATGTATCTGTAAAATTAAGATTGTTATTGTGAGACCAAAAACCAATGAATACATTAAGGTACATAGCATGGTCCGTGTCACGTAAAACAAATAAATGTTAATTATTCCTCCAATCTTTCAATTCTCTGTCATAAGACATAGTGCTTTGTGAAAAATTCTGGTTGCTTACAAAAATCTTTAATCTTTACATCTTATATTTTGTAATAGTTTAAAAAAGATTTATAAAAAATTTATTTTTCCCAAATTTCCTTTTCAGGTGCCAGTGGAGACCATGTTTATACACATAGTTATGATGCGAAAAAAGAAGATTTTGGTGCCCATGATGCAACAAAACTAGATAGTTGGGTTTTTGATAATGTTAAGGTGCGTGCTATTGAGTGGTTAATGTACAAAACGCGTATTTGTACCCGAAGTACTGGAAACCGATTTGTTAGTAAATGTATCTTATGTTTTTTCTGCTTGGATGCGCTTGAAAGTTCTATATTGTAGCCCACTATTTATAAAGACTGAATTCTAAGAAATTATGTCTTCTAGAATAACCAATTAATAGAAGTGTTAAAAAAATAATTTAAAAAAGATAACCTTTTAGAATTCTGTGTTTCTGGTAGTAAAAGTATTACTAGACTGGGATTCAAGAAACCTACATTCCATTTCTAGTTTGGTGAATCATCCTAGGTAAATTCTGATCTTTTGTTGACTGTAGAACCAGTCTCTTGCAGTAGTAGACTATGTGAAATGTGCGAAAGCCTATTGAAAAATGCTGTTCAAATGTAATATTAATACATTTATAATAACAAAGTAGATAATGTTTTAAAAAATTTTGTCCTTTGAAGAAAAACTAGATAAGCAGATTAGAAAAGCAAAAACATGTTATAGTCATTATAATAATAGGCTAAGCTATGATATTCATTAGGTTAGGTTTATTAAATCCATTTTTGACATAAGATATTTTCAAGATAATATCAAGATATATCAAGAATATAAGATAGAATATCTTATATTCTAAGATATAACTTAGAATGGGTTATTGGGACGTAACCTGATCGTAAGTCAAGGAGCACCTGTAATTCAGTACTGTGAAGTATATTCACAATGTTGTACAACCAATCTCTAGAACTTTTTCAACTTGCAAAACTGAAACTCTGTATACATTAAACAATAACTCCTAATTCCCCCTCCCCACAACCTTTGGCAGCCACCTACTCTCTGTATCTATGCATTTGACTATTTTAGGTACCTCTTATCATGATAAGTGGAATCACACATTATTTGTCTTTTTTGTGACTGGCTTATCTCACTTAGTATAGTATCCTCAAAGATTCATGCATGTGGAGTCTATTCACTTTTTAAAAATGCAGTTCATGCATCATCTCTTCCATTAGGTCTTTGACTTTCTTTTACTTTACCCTACTTTCAGTTCGACTGAAATAACCCTCCTCTGTATTTCCTTAATACTTTATTATGCTGTGCTATAATTGTTGATGCATTGGCATATTTCCCTTCAAACCTGTATACTTCCTGTTGGCAGAGATACTGACTTTTTCACATTGTTAATTCTAAACTCCTGTCAAGGAATTGTTTGGTACATAGATATGTGTATTAACTTTGATTAGGTTCAGCTCTGTGTAATAGAAAAAAAAAACTATGGCTTAAAAGTTTATTTCTATCTTAGTAAAGATAATACCAGAAGTAGATAACCAGGGACTGATGCAGTTCTGGATGCTACAATGGTTCTAAGTGTCATTAAGACCCAGTCTCCTAAAGTTCTCCTCTATCCTCAGAGCATTTCTATTTTCAAGTTTATGTCATGATCCAAGATACTGCTAAATTTCCAGGCATCATTTCAGTGTTTTAAGACAACAGTGTAAGGAATCAAAAAGGACCATCTCCCCTACTGAATTACATTTATTTCAAAGAGCCTTAGGTCCACATACCTTTTTGACTGAAATGTTTGACTTAAAGTTCATTGGCTACAACCACAAAGGTACATCTAGCTGCAAGAAAGGATGGGAAATCTGTAGGTTTTGAGTATTGCCATGTCCTGTAAGATCAAAGGTTTTTGCTGAGAGAAAAAAGGAGAAAGCATTTGGCAGTCTTCCATGGCACATAATAAATATTAGTTGGGTACAGAAATGAATGAGTAGTTTGAATGCAAAGAGACTGAGCAAAAGTGGGAGCTGGTAGGCATAAACATACTGAGTATTAGAGGAAAAGAAACTAGAAGTATGTTTCATCTCTTATATCCAGAAGATCATGTTTTAAAAATGAGAATCTAACAATTAGAGAGATGTTGATCTCTGCAAGATTAGTATTTTATAGCTTCACAGATTGTATGTCTATATATGAAGAAATAGCACTTTTTACATAGCGGAGTATTTTTTACCATTCATAGAACAAATTATAAATTTAACTCAAGTCAGTTGCTCGGTTTTTTTGATGTTATTTTAAACAATTGATTTCTATTCTTAAATAGCTAACTTCTCTAGTGGCACCATTTGTATTTTTTTAACATTTATAATAAGAATTATTTGAAAAATATTGAAATATTTCAGACTTTGGTGGAAAAGTTAAACATATCTTGCTATTAAAAGCTAACATCTATAGTTAGAGACGTTTATATAAACAACAAAGATATATCTTGGAATAGCTTGCTGAACTTATTTTAAATAATTTAAAAGTACTCTTCATAGGTACTTGCATACATGTTCATGGTTATGTGGGCACAAGGTGAATCATTTGTCTTAGAAGAGATTTATGAATCCAGTTTATCATGAAATTGATATAATAATTTTCAAACTATATTTTATTAAGTAGATGTTTTTCTGTCACACAGTGTAAAGAACATATTCTAGTTGGGGTAAAGGAAGTAATTAGAAGGCTATTTGCAATGTTCTAAATGACAGAATATTGTTAAACTAGGGTGGTAGTAGACAGGACTATGAGAAGTGATGTCTCTCTGAATATATTTAAAAATAATAAATCATTCTTAAATGTTACCATTATTACTGTTTTACTTTTGGCTCTTGCCAAAATATTTCTTCCATCTGCCATATTTTATTAAATTAAATTATGAGATGAACAATGTTATGAGATCTTTATGAAATCAAGATCCCCTTTCTATAATCTGTTTTTGGCCTAATTAAAAGAAAAAAAAATAGCTCATTCATTATTTAAACATAGATGTCTGAACTAATAGCAAAGACTGTGTTGGAAGGTCTTGAGGACAAATTTAAACAACGTAAGATAATTTTGTATTATTAGTTATATATAAACTTAGTTAAATGTTATCATCAGTATTATTTTTTAAATAATAAGTGAACTAAATGTTTTAAATGATTTGTTACATATAGGACTTCTTTCATGCTGCCAGAAACAACCAGTCTTTGTTTTCAAAAATAAATGAAGAGAAAATAGTGTTTTTCTTACATTTATTAGGACTGGATACAAATGGACATGCTCATCGACCATCATCAAGGTAATTTAATTCTTTGTTCAATTTGATTTATTTTGAGGGAAGCAGCTATTCTGTTTGAACTTTTAAAGTATTATGATGTTTTATTTGTAATTATAACAATAGAACTAATATTTTAAACAGCCACTGTAATATACAATAAGTTCTCATTGACATGAGATGTAGTATCATATATTGATTAAAATCACATATGCTGTGGCCAGAGTGCACATTAGTATAAGTGAAATTTATCCTGTACATATATTCAATATTCTTCATTTATCAAAGCAGAGAAAAAATGTTTTATCTAAAATGTCTATATATTTTAGTAACATTTTCATTGAATCTTTTAATAAAAAGTGTCTTATGGTATTAATTTTTATATCACAAAAAAGATGTAATTAGCTATTCTTTGTATGTTCCATCTAATAACTGCTGTATCTAGCAAATAATTATATAAAGTTTTATATACTATAATATGGTAGCACTCCTCATATGACAGCAAATATTTTTCTCACTTTTGCAGACCATAAGAAAAAGGAAGAAACTATATTTTACTTTCATTTTTTATTTTGAATTTGGTTTAGATTACCCTAACTGTAACCATAATGCCTATCAGGTTAACTGCCAGTAATGAATTCCTCACATTCCCCTTCTTTAAGCTGATGCACTGTTTTAGTTAGTGGAATGTTCATACTGAACCAACTTTGTTCAACTGTATGGAAAGCTTAAATATAATTTGTTCAAATCATATTCTGTTATTCTATTTTATATTCAAATACTAGGGATGAAAATACTGTATACTTGAAACAGTGATACTTATTTATTAATGTGGCCAGAGCAGTATAGTGTACATTATGAGACTCAAACTTGAAAGTCATAATTATCTCATTTGAAATCTTAAAAGTATTCATTAAAATGTACTTGATAATTAATACCCTCCTTTTAAAACATCTCTGAAAACTACTTCAGGTTCTTTTGCTTTAATAAAAGGAGAAAAAATATTTTTAATAATCTAAAGAGCTCTGATTTTAAAATATTAAAGATGAAATCTAAAAGCATTTTAGGAGTTACTGACATTGAATGTAATGAGTTCATGTTGAATAAATTTGATTTCTCCAAATTAATTTAATTTGTTCTTTCTCTTTGTAAACAGGGACTATAAGGACAATATTAAAAAAGTCGATGATGGAGTAAAGGAAATTGTGTCCGTGTTTAAACATTTTTATGGAAATGATGGGAAAACGACATTTATCTTTACCTCTGACCATGGAATGACAGACTGGGGTTAGTCTGTCTTTAATTAATATGCACCCTACAATTAAAGTAGGGTAAATGTAGCTTACAAATATAGTGTTGGGAG
The DNA here is from genome assembly GCA_963574885.1 of Lepilemur ruficaudatus. NCBI lineage: Eukaryota > Metazoa > Chordata > Mammalia > Primates > Lepilemuridae > Lepilemur > Lepilemur ruficaudatus. The sequence goes on from CAUYRT010010119.1 coordinate 65,621, forward strand.
GATTAAATATCTTAGTATGTGCAAAGTGCCTAGCCCATAATAACTGTATTCTTTAAATGTTAGTGTAAAAAATGACTAATCTTATATAAAAAATCTTTTTCTAACTATAAAAAGAATATATTCATTTACAAATGAGAAACTATAAATGTGAAGAAGAAAATAAAAAGTACCTATTATTTATCTACATGGAATTAACTGTATGAGATGGCAAAGGGATGATGTTAAGATGGCATTAACAAAGAGGACTTAGTAGTGCTGAAATTCTGTTCTAGATAAGCCTGTGTCCCCTGTGAGATTCCCAAGGCAAACACAGCAGGTATTCTGATTTTTTGTTTTGGCTTTTACCTGTTTGTTGTTGATGCTCTGACTTGTACTATGGGAATATTTTAAAAATAATTGTTATAAAAAGATGTAAGCACTTGGGAATGTGCTGGCTAGAATTAACTATATTTAGATCAATTCTTTAAAACAAAGTTGTTTTTTTTTTTTTTTTTTTTTTTGAGACAGAGTCTCTCTTTGTTGCCTGGGCTAGAGTGCCATGGCATCAGCCTAGCTCACAGCAACCTCAGACTCCTGGGCTCAAGAGATCCTCCTGCCTCAGCCTCCCGAGCAGCTGGGACGACAGGCACGCACCACCATGCCCAGCTAATTTTTTCTATGTATTTTTAGTTGTCCAATTAATTTCTTTCTATTTTTAGTAGAGACGGGGTCTCGCTCTTGCTCAGGTTGGTTTCGAACTCCTGATCTTGAGCGATCCTCCTGCCTCGGCCTCCCAGAGTGCTAGGATTACAGGCGTGAGCCACTGCACCTGGCCAGAAAACAAAGTACTTTTTAAAAAAAATTAGCTGTAAGTTCTTCGCTACTTGTCTTATTACTCTTGGTATTTGATTTGTAGGTTCCCATGGAGCTGGTCATCCTTCAGAGACTTTAACTCCTTTGATCACTTGGGGAGCTGGAATCAAGTATCCTCAAAAAGTATCAGCTCAACAATTTGATGATGCATTTTTGAAAGGTATAAATGTTTATCTTTAATTGTTTTTATACAGATGACATTGTAAAATAAAACCAACATTTAATTTTAAAAAAACCACTTTTCAAATTGTAGTTTTAAATTCCTCATGTTGATATTTGTGCCATTACTATTTCTCTCAAACACTACAAACCCCAAGGGCTTCGGTTTGTTCTTTCTCTTCTCTCAGAGCCATTTGTTGTACATTTCCCAGCATACCACTGCTAATAACTATTTAGAACTGTCCAAACATTAGGTAAATGGAATTTTCAATCTTTGTTTATTAAATTAATTTATTAATTTGAATGCGAGGTACAGTAAATAAAGATTAAATAAGAAATCTAAAGTTTCTCAGAGGTAATTTTGCATGTGTATAGGCACCGTGTAATCACCACTCAGATTCACATATACAACATTTGTAGTACCCTAGAAGTTTTCCCTTATGGAGTAGGATACTTTTTGTAGAGTGGGCTAATAGTAGGTCTATTCACAATAAGGCTAAGAGGAAGCCATTCATGTGAAGATGAGGGTAGGAGTGTTCTAGGCAAGAGAGATTAGCAAATGCGGAGGCATAAAATGGAAAGCTTAGCTTGTTTGAGGCGCACAAGAAGGCTGATGTGGCTTGAGCCCTGTCAGCTAGAGGAGAGTACAGTGAGTTGGGAGGCTGGAGGAGTAAGCAGGAGGTAGATCATTTGAGACATGAAAGGCCGTGGGTAGGCAACATGAAGTGAGTTCTGAGTGCAGTGCTGTATCATTAAAACGTGTTAAGTAGAGCACTGCCGAGATTCCGGTTTGTTGTAGCAGCTATCTTTCTGCTACAACAGAAAGATAGCTGCTACAACATTTATCTTTCTGATAAATGGATTGAACTGGGTCCTAAATAGAATAGTGTGAATAGTATGGGTGAATAGTGTGTTTGTACTTAGGAGATTTAACTTTATTTTAGTATTTGATTTCTCAGTGAATTATGTTTTGGAATCATGAGTTGAGAGCTTGTTTGTTGGTTCTAGCAGGGGAGTGCAACTACTCGTATACCCTTTACTGAAGAATGGTCCTCCTCTGTCGGGGAAGGTCATTCTCTTCCAGCCAGCTTGCAGCTTCAGGAGGGACACACATGGAGCAGTAAGGGAGGAAGGGGACACCCGCCTAGCCAACCAGATCAGCTGAATCCACCCAGGCAAACAGTGAGGAGACAGATGTCACAGCCAGGTCCACCCTTACATTCAAGAATCCTATGACTTTAAGAATCATCACAGAAGGAATATTTTTACTTATATGAAAATTAAATACCATAAGTTATAAAGATGGGGTTGTGCATTTTTTCCTCATACAGGTGATTAGTGTGAATTTTTGGTAGCTGACTAATAGAAGCAGAAACATTTTTAAACTTCATTAGTTTATTAGAGCATTTTTAAAAGCTTAATAAATCATCACATAAAAAACCAAATATTTATTTTTCAGTTATTTTAATTCTTTTTTTAAAAAGATATACCTCTTTTTTAAGCATCCTTTTTATTAATACTTGGCTTAAAAAAGATGTTTCCCTGACTTAGGTTTTCCATTAAGTATTGACCACTCCTAAAAATCAAAGGATATATTCTTTTTAAAATCTTAACACCAGGTCTCATGGCTGATTGTGTTTTTCAGAATGGAGATTGGAGAACTGGAAAAGGCGAGATGTCAATCAGGTCTGTTTCAATTTAATCACATTCAAATTTAATACCATCTCCTAAAGAAGTTTAGACAAAAAAATATGAAAAAATAGTTATATTAATAATATTGACAAAATCTGTTTCAAAATATTTCAATTACTAAGGGGAATACCTTTAGGGCAAATGTTTCAGCCCAACTAATTTCTCTTGTGGCAAAAAAAAAAAAAGTGAAAATAAAAGAAGACTCCCTCAAAACAACACTGGATAATTATTTATTATATAAATTGAAATTTGCATGACTGTTAAATTTCTGTGATTTCTTCTTGTGGTTGCATTGCTTTCTTTAAGCACAGATCTAATAAAACTCCTGCTGTAGTTTTCTCTCCATTAGTATGTCAGTTACCATTTCTTCTTTATTAACGCATATTTTACCTTTAATTCTAACCAACATCCTTACAAATGCAATGGGCAAGCAGTAACAAGAGTATAAGTTAGTCAGCTAAAAACCTTTTGGTACAAGGAAATGTGTGGCAAACCTAATAAAGTTAGACTAGTAGCATTATCTGTAAATATGAAGTACAGAATCATCATTGTTAAAAATATGCTACTTTCATAGCCATCTTCACTATTTGTAGAAGGTGTGTAGCATCACTGGAATATGGTTTCCAAAGTAGCAGGAGTATCTTGCCTTCCAGGTCACCGCACGAGCTGACCTTCCTTATGGTGCTGGACAAGCCAGGTCTAAGGTCTAACTTTTGCCCATAGTCAGACCAGATCGTAATCAGAAACTGAACGTAAATTTGGCTATTGTTTGTGAATTCTCAGAGTCTGTCAGCTAATACTCCTGCTTTAGATCTGCATCAGATGAGAATCTCTTTATTTATTCATTCTTTCCACCAACACTGTTATGTGTCTGCAGTGTGTTTAAACTTTGTACTAAGTATAAGTGATGTAATGGTGAGTAAAAGCAGACATGATCCCTGCTCTGGGAAGCTTATACTTTAAGGGCGAGAACAGATACTAACTGAACTAGTAAAAAAAAAAAAAAATGTAGTATTATAGCTGTGAAAAGTATCACAGAGGAGGCCTGTGAAGACATGAGAGCATAGAGTGGATGTATCTAGTAGACTGTGGTCAGCAAAAGTTTCCTGAGATGTGGAAGATTGAGCTAAGATTGAAAAATAAAGAGGAATTACCAGGCCAAGACAGTAGGAGGAAAGCTTTCCCAGCAGAAAGAGCAGCATGTACACAGAGCTCTGGTAAGAGGAAATGTACTTGTATTAAAGGGTCCTGAAGAAAGCTGGTGTACAGCTCAACAGAGACTGTGGCATGATGGGAGGCAGAAGAAAGGAGGCACAGACCCTGTAGGGCCTTACAGGTCTTGTGGACTTAATCCTAAACTTGAGGAGCCCTTGAAGTGTTTGAAGCCTGGAGCATAACACGGTTTATTGTGAAAGAATTGCCCTGGCTGCAGCGTGGGGAAGAGATTAGAGGCGGCTGGTAGTGGGTTCTAGGGGAAAGGGAAAAGGTGATTAGAAAGACTTCAGAAATTTTCAGTTTTCTGGGGGATGGTACTTACTACAGACAGCTCAAATGGTAACAGTGAGAAGGATTGAGAGCCTGAGACCAAACCTGACAAAACATCAACTTTAAATGAGGGACTAGTGAAGGTATCTGAAAGGAGCAGCCAGTGAGATTGAAGAAACTCAGCTGTGTGGGGTTAACAAAGGCCAAAAAAGGAGTGGTCTAAACCATGCTGCTAAGGGGTCTAGTAATAACAATAACAACAACAGCAACAGTTGTAGCTACCATTATTTCAGGCTTATCATGTGCCAGGTACTTTATATGTTTTATCTCATTTAATCCTGCCATAACTCTGTGAGGAAGAAACATATATATATATATATATATATATATATATATATATATTTTTTTTTTTTTTTTTTTAACTGATAAGGGAATTGATGCATTGGAGAGGTTGAATAACCTGCTGAGATCTCAGAGGTTGCAAGCGAGGATTCGAAACTGGCATAAGGGCACAGTCAATTAGATTTAGAAAAAATGGAGATTTCTAGGTCTCTTAGGAAAAAGAATCTATGGAATGATAAAAGGTCAAAACAAGTTAGAGTAGACAGAGGAATGATGGGAAGATGAGGAAATGAAGACATAAAGCGTGAACAACTCTTGAAGGGATGATATCCAAAGTGGTATTTGGTATCTTTTAACTGAAGAGTCTCTTCTCTGTTTTATATCTTTCCGGATTTCACTGGTTGGCCAAACTTCCTTCTGATAGATTCTTCTTACTTTAGTTAATATATACATTTCTCAAGTTAAAATCTTCTCTCAATGTTTATTTTCTGTGTAGTTAAGGCATCCTTTGTGTATAGTGAAAACCTGTTACTTAAAATGGCCAAGTTCTTAGCTGTTAGGATGATTTTTTCCTTAATGGTTTCTTTTAAAATTTATTTTTTCATTAAGTAAGTTCCTGCACTTCTGGCAAATGACATTTTTAGCGATTAATGTCTTGTGTTTCTTAAATAAATATTTGAAGGTAATTGATTATTACAAATACCATGGTTATATTCTAAAATATAGTTGCATTAAATTATTTAATTTCTCTCTTGATATCTGTAGACTTCTCAGAATTGAACTTTTTCTATTTGTAGGCTGATATTGCACCACTGATGGCTTCCCTTATTGGAGTTCCCTTTCCCCTTAATTCAGTGGTAAGGAAAAAAAATTATCAACTCTCAGTATTAAAAAAATATTGCACAGTAAAATTTACCTTTTTTTGTGTTTCTGTATAATCTTTGATTACATTTAAAACTACATATTCCTGTATATTTATTTCTAAATACGTAATACCTCATAATTGTGTGTGTATTATAATCTGCAACACACAGCACAAGCCCAATAGCTTTTCTTTAAAATTTTTTATTTTCTAACCTGTATATGATTTATGTTTTTGTATTCTAGTTATAAGTGATAACAATGTATAGATAACTTTTGGAATACAAGCCCCAGAAACTATGTTTAAAGGGAAATTATTGAAAAGATATTGGTGCTTTACTGAATCCAAGAGGTTTCAGGCTTTGAAATGACCAGGAGCCAAGAGAGCTCTGGAGACTTGGAAGAAGGAGCCACAGCCATGATCCCATGGCAGGCCCATTCTGCTCAGGGCACTGACACTAGGGCAGAGAAGAATTATACCTGTTTAGTGTCTGCTTTTCGATTCTTAAGAGTCAAATTCCAGATCATATAGCTTGGATTATTTGTCTACCCTGATTATCAGCCTATCATGATATATTTGGTGGAGATTTCTCAACAGAAAATGGTAATGCTGTTAAGAATGGTCCTTGATGCTGAAATGCCAAAAAACAAAACAAACAAACAAACAAACAAAAAAACTATTCCAATCAGCCAGTCTTATTCATTCTTCAAAATCAAACTAACTTCGAAAACAAAAATGTTATCTAACTCAGAATGCTGAGTAATATGACCCCAACAATCTTAAGTGTGTGTGTATGTGTATAACTGAAACAAAAGTTTCACAAAGTAGTCTTTACTCTTACTATGTATATTACACTCTCATATATTTTATGTCTTTTTCTTTTTTAAATATACTGGCTGTGGCCCACTATAGTGATTGTTTTTTGTGTATGAAGCACTTAGTTCACTGCCTAGCAGATAGTACCCTCTCAGTCAGTGCTAGTTTTATTGAATTTAATTCATCTTTTTTGCTTTATTATATTTACTTTGTGAGAAAAATAATAGGACATCTTTCAGTTATGGTTTTAAAAAAGATTTTTCATTTAACAGTTTCAGTTGTTTGTCTATATGCCTTATATTTATTGCTTTCCTTTTAAGTGTGTTTTGTGTTAGAATAGCCTGAGCTTTGTAAATACTAACACTAAGCTACCGCTTATTATTTGCAGGGAATCCTCCCTGTGGATTATCTTAACAACACCGATCTCTTCAAAGCAGAGAGCATGTTTACGAATGCAGTGCAGATTCTTGAACAGTTCAAGGTGAAAAAAAATGATAATACTACAATTGTAAAATTGAATATATAAAGTGAAAAAATTGATTTTGTGTTTTAAGAAATGATTTTCTATAATCTATTATCTTTAAATTTTGTATATTTGACAAGTATTTCACATTTCTGGTATGTAGGTTCCATGACTCAGTTTGAAGGTATAGAATTGCCTTTGAGGAGTGTCCCTAAATGGAAAATTACCATGTATGCTTATAAAGACTACAATCAAGTCTTTACTTATTGGAATTTGCCCCACAGAAGTAGTATTAGAGATTGTAACATTTCTTGACATTCCATGTACATTATTAGATAAACAACTTAAAGAGATGACCCTTTGACTAAAACTTTCTGTTATTCTTAACACTGTTAAAAAGCAGTTTGGCTTATTTTGTTTTCAACTGGTTCAGGAAGTAGTTTTAATTATATTTCAGTAATGTTATTTTGTAGGATTGATAGATTTAATTCTCTGCTTATTGAGGTAGTAAGAAAATGTTAAATTTTTCTTCGAATATTTATGAAACAATACAATACACAAAACTCCATTTATTTTCAAAGTATTATAGTTAACCATCCTTGAAGAATCACTTTAATGGATATTTGTATTTCAAAATGAAATCACTAATTTTTTTCTCATTTATAATATAGTGTTTTCATGCTTGGTTCCCAGGTAAAAATGACTCAGAAAAAAGAAGTTACTTTATCATTTTTGTTCACACCATTTAAGTAAGTCCCTTATATTTCTTTATTAACTTGAAGGAAAGAATTTGTGAGTTGATGCTGATAGGATAATTTAACTTACATATAAACTTTGTCTTTTTGTGTACATTAGTATAAATCTCAAATTGAAATCTTCTTCTGTTTATTTTTGTTAAATAATGAGCCAGATGCTAAGATACCTTTGAATGACTGGAAGAGGGGATGGAGAGGTGGAGAGATATATGAGAAATACTAAAGAGTTGAATTCAACAGGGCTTGGCTGGTTGTCTAGGAGGGTGTAGGGGCAGTAAGGAAGAGAAAGACTGTGACTCCCTGGCTCTTGGCTTTGTTGATTAAGAAGATGCTGGTACCATTATGGCTTATAGAAAGAAGAATTGATTTTAGAGACAAGGATAAGGATATTAATTAATTAGAAATAGGGGCTTGGATCTCAGGAGATGTGTATTGGCTATGAAGATTTTAGAGCCATCAGAATACAGACGATGGTGAAACTGTTACACGTGTAAGAGCCTCTAGGGAGAATGAAGAAAGGGACAAGTAAAGGCCAAGGATAGAATTCTGGGAAACATTGACTCCTATTGGGTGGGCAAAGAAGAGAGCCAACTTTGGTGGGCTGCAGATTTTGCTGTCCTAGAGCCAAGGAAGAAGTGTTTTCCTTAATCAGGAAAGGGAAGATCTGAGTCATAGACCTGCCTTTGCACTACTGACCATGTATGTAGGCTTGGGCAGGTTTACTCAGCTCTTTTGAGGTTCACATTCAATTAGCAAGGATTTTGCTATTGGCCGAAATAAATATAAATTGTTCCATCTATGAGTCTTAGGGATGTGATTAATGACTTCATTGGATTTATTTATTTATTTATTTAAGAGACAGAGTCTTACTTTGTTGCCCGACCAGGAGTACAGTACATAGCTCACTGTAACCTTGAACACCTGGGGTCAAACAAGCCTTCTACCTCAGCCTCCCAAGTAGCTAGGACTACAGGTGTGCACCACCACACCTAGCTAACTTTTTGTAGAGACAGCGTCTCACTATGTTACCCAGGCTGGTCTCAAACTCCTGGGCTTAAGCAATTCTCCTACTTTGGCTTCCCAAAATGCCGGCATTATAGACGTGAGCCACCACACCTTGGCCTTCATTGGAATTATTTTAGACAATTTATGTAGCACTAGTATGGTATTCATAAACTAGAAAGGCTTAAATATTGTATTGCCTTCTGAATAATGTGGTTGTATGCCTGAGTTTGTGTGTGTATGTATGGGAGTATAATAAAAATAAAACAAAATTAGAATTTTGTAAGTCATCATATAACATTGATTATCCTAAATATATCATTAAGATATTATATATATGTCTTATGCTAATTCTAATTTCGTTTTTATTGTATTTTAGTAGAGTTGAGATTTGTTAATGGAATTGGATCTGAGGAAGGTGCAGGTGTTCATCCCTCTTTCAAGAAATATTTATTGATTGACTACTATGTGTACTGTGAATATAGCAGTGAACAGTATAGACAAAGGCTTTGCATTCATAGAGTTTATTTACATTATAGCAGTACACACTGACTGTAACAAAATAAATAAGTAAACAAAGAAATACAATATCAATTCCTGGTATGAAGGCTGTTGAGAGTGAGAATAAATGAGAGTTACTTTACTTTGGATCAGTCACTTTAGAAAGGCTGGTCAGGGAAGGACTCTTCAGCGAGAGTTCAGGCATACACTGCCCTCCTTCTTCCACATGGCCTGTTAACTGACTGTAAACTTCCCATAATTTGATGTTCAGTGTCTGCCTGCATGCACATATTTAGAGCTACTGCTGAATTTGTGTCACCTGCGGCCTGGCAGGATGGCTCATTCCCACTTACTGGACCCCCCCTAACTCGGAGAAGAGTGACCAGCCCTGCCTGTAGACCTGTCTGGCTAAAAATCACCACTAGCTGAAAGCCTGCAATATGACCAAAAAAGGCTAAGATAAAATGAGAAATTGACTCATGAGGAAATACATAATTCGAGGAACAGAATAGCACCTAAAAATATTAAAATCCTCAGAAATATTTAAGAAACTTTTGCATTCATAAAATAAAGCCAGTATGAACTTTACAAAATGAAAAAGGATACAGGATGCATTAAAAACAATAAGGAAAGGAAATGCAGCTAAAAACTTAAAGAAAGAGAAATTGTACAAGAATTGTTCAAATGGGAGGCAAATCCTCCAAATTAGAATAGGAAGTGAGTAGACCTCCAGCTAAATTAAATGAATTTTAAGTAATAGATGGATTGAGTAAGAAGCTGGAGGAAATTAAGAACATAATGGCATACGTAGAAAGCATATGTTTCTTCATCCTTTACCAAAAAAGCAATGACAATCAGAAACTGAGCAGAAAAGGAAACATTTCAAAATTTACCAAAAAGTATGTTTCAAATATGAAGCAACCTCAGATGTGGCATGATTTGAAGTGTTGCTGGGAGTGTGAGAAAGGGAATTCATTTGAACATTGTCACATAGATCTAGACTTTAAAGATATAAATGGGAAAATCTAATCATAGCACAAAATTTTGTTATCCAGTGAACAGTATTTAAATAATCATAATAATGTAAATATTGGTTTTCAGCTTTAGAGTCAGCTTTAGGCAAAGCAGGGAAGAATTAATTATGCTTACAGAACAGAATGCAATTATTACCACCCTTGACAATGTACAGTACGGTTAACAGGTTGGAAAGCAAAGAGGGAAGGAAATGTACATGGAATAGTAGTGGTGCTGTTGTCCACATAAAATAGAATATGGAGAATTCTGTCTGTAGTCAAGTGAGTAAGTCAGAGGTTTAGGTATTAGATTATTAAAGTAACCAAGGTAGCCAATAGAGGAGGTAAAACTAGTGATATAGCCACATTGACGAGGAGGAGAGCCAGTGTCAGCATGCAGCCAACAAAAAGTGCCTCAGGTCATTAGGTCAAAAAATAGCATATTAAGAAAAATGGCGGTGGGGCGCAGTGGCTCACGCCTGTAATCCTAGCACTCTGGGAGGCTGAGGCGGGTGGATCACTCAAGGTCAGGAGTTCAAAACCAGCCTGAGCAAGAGCGAGACCCTGTCTCTACTAAAAATAGAAAGAAATTAATTGGCCAACTAAAAA